>QKWP01001168.1:37373-96769 GCA_003550325.1 Gigaspora rosea | reverse complement strand
CTGCTACTATCTGTGCTTGTATTCGAGATATTATTTTTAGCTGCCGATATCAAATAGAACTTGACAACCCAAGAGAAATTGCTCTTGCTATTCTTCAACGCTTTACCCATCGCACAACTTTACCTCCTCTTGATTTTGCGGACTATACTACTTTTGACCCATACTTAGACACCAGTACTAAAAACTATAACCCTCGATATCCGGACTTAGGATATTCTATTATCGAAGGATCTAGCCCTACTTTTAACACTGTACCTCTTCTTATTACCCCTGAGGATCGCCCCTCTACTCCTCTTGGTTTTAACTTACTCCCTTTTAGTGAACATAATAGTGATATTAGCTCTCACACCCCTTCGTTCCAACATACTAGCCTACCTGCAAGTCCCACAGTTTTAGCACCTAATCAACAAGATATAGACCTTGAAAATTTCTTTGAAACTACCTCTACTTTTAATTTAGATAGACTTTTACCAGATACTACTGAAGAAACTAGTAAAGAAGACCAAGAACCTTCCCTAACCTCACCTGCAGACAACCCACCTCCTATAATGGCTGAACGAGCGATCAATGATGCTACTACTGCTATTAATATCTTAGCTGTTGCGTTTGTACATGGAGGAGTTGAAAGGAATCTTCTTCCTGTTAATTTCTTTAATGGAGATGGAACCCAAGACCCACTCGAATGGTATTCAGAATTCAAGCGTGTTGCCGTTGCTAACTGATGGAATGCTGCCCGGAAATTAGAACTTGTCCCTGTCTACTTGAAAGGAATTGCCTTAGACTGGTTTTCCTCCTTTACCACTAAGCCCACTGCTTTTAGTGATAAGGATAATCAAGATACTAGTTTTAAACACCTGTTTCTAGACCGATTTGTTACCCCAAAACAAAAAGTTATGTGACAAAAGCAACTTTTTGATGTCAAACAAGGTGCAAACTCAGTTGATGACTATATTAACCAGTTCAGAAAACTGAAGCGACGTGTTGACCCTGACGATGACTTCCCTGATGACTTTGTAATCAAACTCTTTATCCAAGGCCTTCGTCTTGAGTTTGCTATAAATGTACAAGCCTCTGAACCTGCTGATCTTGATGCTGCTATAAAAACTGCTCGTAAATGGGAAACTGGAAAACTTATGGCTTCTCCTAATACAGATACAGACCAAGCCATTAAACAACTAACTGAACAAATTGCTCAACTTAGTATTAACCTCGCTCAGAAGCAACCACCTGCTAACCTCTCTGTAAACTATGCTGATTCCCCTAAACAAGCCAATCCAATTAAACAACCTCCTACCTGCCATTATTGTGGTCGAACCGGACACTTTATTGCACATTGTCATCTTAAAAAGAAGAATCAAAGTAATGAACGAGGAAGAAACAGACAGTCCAATAATAACAACTATCGATGTGACTTTTATAGAAACAGATCTAGAAGTCGAGATAATAGAGACCAAGATTATTATAATAGAGACCGAAGCTGTTCTAGAAATAGAGATAATCGTAATGATCGAGATGACTACCGCTCTAGAAGTCGAGACCAATCTTCTTCTTGGAGACCTAGCAACCGAACCCCCTCACCCTACTACAGAAATGTTAACTATTTTGTTGTATTTCTTTTTTTTTTTTCTTTTTCTATCTTTCTTTTTTTTCTTTAAAAATGGGAAACTTTTCTAGACAACCCTTCTGTTCATACTGCACTATCTTCTTACTTGTACGAAGAAGCTAAAACTGCTAATTTGATCCAGACATCTGCTTATACTACACCTGTCAAATGTAATGTTAAAATCAATCAAAAACCACAAGAAGCTATTATTGACAGTGGAGCCTCTATCAGCATGATCACACACCAATTAGTCCAAGATCTAGGATTAAAAATAGAACAAGCCTCTCTTAGCCTTATCATACCTGCTACTGGAACCCCTTCTCGTCCTTTGGGAATTATTCGAGACTTACCTATAGAAATAGATGGTGCTATTATTCCTATTACCGTTGAAGTAGTCCCTGCCACCTCTTACTCATTATTGCTTGGAAATGACTGGTCAAAGAAAGTTGAAGCCAGTTACAATTGGAAAAATGGATGCTACTCTTTTAAGTGGAAAAACAAGAAACATACCGTTCCTACTTCCTATGAAAGTAACCAACCATTACCCTCACAACCTACTGTTACCGACCCTGCTGAATTAGACACTTATGAACAGGAATACTTAGTCCCTCAAGAAGCTTATGCTTTTATCACCACCCATGAACCAGACATTACCCCTACCTCTGATGATGATACCAACCCATGGATTATCCACCAGCCTAGACATAGAAAGCGTGCCCCTCCTAACTCTCGTGTATGTGGCAATTGTGGCTCACCTGAACATCTCTTTGCCAACTGCCCTACCAACCGTTGTAATCGCTGTCGACAGGATGGACATATTGCTGTCCACTGCCCACAACAAGTACCAAAGCGGACCTCTTGCCGTACCTGCAATGGTAATGACCATTTGTACCGAAACTGCCCTGAAAATATTTGTCATACCTGTAGAGCAACTGGACATATTGCCGTTGACTGTTCTTTTGGAGCCCTTAAGGAACAGAACCGAATTTGCCAATGTGGATGTAATCCGGATGATATTGAAGCCCGTCGAATGTATAACTTTAGTACAAGGCGTACTCACCACTACTGTCACTGCAAGAAACCAAATAGACCAGAAGACCTACAAGTTCTTAACAATCAGTTTGTTTGCCGAGGATGTGTCTCTGACTATTATTATGAACTCCCTCTTGATGACCCTCAACGTATATATTATTATAGCCACGGAGAAGGACGTGGAACCCTTGTCCAATGTAAAATCTGTGGAGAAACTAGACCTACCTCTAAGATGAATAATCTAGAAAGCCTAGAACAAGCCCTTTGGTTTTGTGACCTTGAACACCTCTATGCTTATAAAGCAGGACAGGATGTTCTCTACAATGCAAATTATAATTTGTGGACCAGAATCAGACATTATACCGAGTCCAACAGGAGTGCTGGATCTCAGTATGAAATGAACCAGACCCGTATCTTCCGACTTGCAAAGATTTTCTTACAAAAATTGGACCAAAGCCTGACTGAAGCCTTAGAACCTTTAATGACTGATCGTATTAACCAACCTTGGAGTCAGGAAGAAATGCAATTAGTACTTCGTGCTGAACATGGTATATTAGAAGGGAATGAAGAATTTCAATTACAACAGACCCTTGAAATTTCCTTCAACACTAGCCATCCTGAATTCTGTAAAGAAACTGCTCTCGCTAATCTTAGAAGAAACTTCTCAGACACCCCTATTGACCTCTGCAAGGAATGTCTTCATGTTAAGCACCAGGAAGAACTTGATGAACATGATGGATACTGTACAGAATGTGTACCTCCACCACCACCAATATTCGAACCAGAACCAGAAGTTATATATATAGAACCTATTCAAAGTGATCAAAATACTGTCACTATCGAAGTTTTTGAAGCATTACAACAACAAGTTGTCCAACAGAACCAGACCATTGAACAACTTCAACAACAAGTCCAAAAACTTGAAAACTTTAATCAACAATTACTTCGCCTTATTCACCAAGACACCCAGTACCTACAACAAAGAACTGAAACCCTTGCTACCCTGTTCGCAAATACAAATTTTTAGATAATCCTAGGCATGATGGCAAACTACCTGTTGACTCAGACAACTGTATTAACAGACCCCTTAAACCCCCTGAACACCCTATAAATTTAGTACCTACCCCTGTATATAGTATAGACACCCTTATCCCCTATGAGGAATATACGTTGACCCCAACTACTTCATTAAACACAGGTCCTCTTGCTGCAGATCAAGGACTTAAATTTAGACACTTACTTGAGAAATTTGCAGACATTTTCGCAACAGACATTGATGAATTAGGAAGGACTGACTTAGTTTCTCATCGTATTTTTACAGAAGATGTACCACCCATTCGCTCTAGACCCTATTCTATACCTCCAAGTGAACAGACATTTATTAAAGAGGAAATCCAACGAATGATGAAACATAAACTTATCCGGCCTTCGAATAGTCCCTGGACTTCCCCTGTTGTTCTAGTCAAGAAGAAAAATGGCAAACTACGCTTCTGTGTAGACTACCGAAAACTTAACAATGTTACTAAAAAGGATGCATACCCTCTACCTCGTATTGATGAAATGTTAAATACTCTTGCTGGATCGCATTGGTTTTCTACTTTGGACCTTGCAAGTGGATATTGGCAAGTAGCTATGCACCCTCGTGATAAAGAAAAGACTGCTTTTGTAACTCGCTATGGAACGTACGAGTTCAATGTGATGCCTTTTGGACTTTGTAATGCCCCTGCTACGTTCCAAAGACTAATGGACCGAGTTTATGAAGGGATTGCTTGGAAATTTGTAGTAGTATACTTGGATGATACTATAGTATACTCTCGAACATTCGATGACCACCTGAAGCACTTGAATGAAGTGTTTCACAGAATCAAACAAGCTGGGTTGTGACTTAATATCGAGAAATGTAACTTTTGGATGCAAAGATTACCCTTCTTAGGCCATATAATTGCACCTAGTGGAATAGCCCCTGACCCTACCAAAATTGAAGCCGTACAAAAGATCCAACCACCGCAGAATATAACCCAACTTCGCTCATTCTTGGGATTAGCTGGATACTATAGACAATTTATCCAAAACTTCATTGCTATTGCTAAACCCTTAAATCGATTGTTACAAAAAGACGAACCATATCGATGGACCCATATTCAACAGGAAGCTTTTAATGAACTAAAAGACCGACTTACTGCTGCCCCTATATTAGCCTACCCTAATTTCAGAAAGACCTTTATCTTGGCCACCGATGCTTCTTACTATGGATTTGGTGCTACTCTCAGTCAATTGGACCAAAATCATAAGGAACACCCCATTGCCTATGCAAGCAAAAGTCTACGAAAAGAAGAAGTAAACTACGGCACAACCAAACTAGAATGTGCTGCTGTAGTATGGGCAATCGAACACTTTCATAAATATTTAGGTGCTACCAAGTTCATCTTAGTTACAGACCATTCAGCATTGAAATGGCTACATGCTGCTGAACCTAAAAGAAGAATTAGAAGGTGGATTCTTAAACTCCAACCTTATAACTTGAAATCTTTCACAAACCTAGAAGAATTCACTCTAATGTTGATGCTCTATCACGTCTACCGACCCAGACAATTAAATCATCTAAATCATGAATTTAAACTGATATAACCAACTTTATGATTACCTAGAATCAGACAAGTTATCAGACGAATTTACAAACTATGAAAAGAAACAATTAATCAACCAGGCTAGATGTTTTGAAATTAGACATAACCTCTTATACAAGAAGAACCGAAAAGATCCAGAACACCCCTTTCGAGTTATTAAATGGACAAAAGTAGAACCGATCCTATGCATGATGCATAAACACTCTATTGCTGGACATTTGGGAACCGATGCTATGTACTATAAAATAGCTGAATGATATTATTGGGATCAAATGTATCGAGACGTCCAAGAATATGTAAAGACTTGTGAAACATGCCAAAAAAGACTTAAAGGACGCAGAAAAGAACCTCTCCATCCTATCCAAATAGGAAGTGCTTTTGAAAGAATTGGAATTGACCTTGTCGGACCCTTATCTATAACTGCTCAAACCAATCGTTACATCATTGTTGCTACCGACTATCTAACAAGATGGCCAGAAGCCAAAGCTGTTTCTGATGCTTTAGCCAATACTCTTGCACAATTTATTTTTGAAGAAATTATCTGTAGACACGGAACCCCAAAGATTATACTCTCTGACCAAGGAAGAAACTTTATTAGCGAAACTATACGGATTCTATGTGAAAAGTTTCTCATCAAACATAAATTCTCTTCACCATACCACCCACAGACAAATGGAATGGTTGAAAGACTTAATCGAACATTATGTGAATCTCTCGCGAAAGTAAAAGAAACAGATGATTGGGATTTACACATACCTGCTGTTCTCTTAGCTTATCGAACAAAGAGACATGCTACTACTGGATACACTCCATTCCAGTTAGTTTATGGTAGACAAGCCACGCTACCCATAGAAGCACTTATTCCTGTATATCCTAAAGTAATTAAGGATACAGAAATTAATATACAAGACAGTATATTACAACGAGCTTACGAATTAATAGACAAATTGCCAACCATACAAGAAGAAGCCCGAGAAAATACTAGGAAATCACAAGAAAAACAGAAAAAGTACTTCGATAAAAAGGTGAAAGAAGAAACCTTTGAAATTGGAGAAAAAGTATGGATACAACGAAAAGAAATAGAAATGTCTCGCTCTGCTAAATTTGAGGATAAAAGAATTGGCCCCTTTATAATTCAAGCGAAATTAAACAATGGTGCTTATAAACTTCGAGATATGGAAGGAAAAACCTTACAGAAATATTATAATAGTGATAGACTTGCTAAATATTACGAGAAACAGACATGGGAACCTATAATTGTAATTGAAAATTAGAAATTTCTGGAAGAAATTTATTGTGAAAGGGAGTGACATTTGTGTAAAACTTTGTACACAGCCCCATGAAAATCTTCGTATTACACTAACATTTATATAATCCTACACTCCGATTGAAATTTTCCTAAAATATTATCAAAACCCCTAAAATGGAATCTACCACTCTACAACCCAATACTATACTCGCTCTTCGAAACTTTCTTTCTATTTGGAGACAAGACCCTGCTGCCCAATACAATTTAGGAATTTTTAGTCAAAATGTAATCCTATGGGATGACCAAAATCCAGAACAAGTAATTGATGTTACCCCAAAGGAAGAAACAGAACCCCTTGTCGAACTTAATGAATTACTGCGACCATTTGATGAAGACATAGAAGCCCTCTTATCTGAAAAACCGATTGAGAAACATAAAGCGATGACTCCATTGCTAAAAGACTTGACCCAGACTCTTAACCCTCAAAAGACCACCCGAACGAATCCTTTTCTTCGAGAAACTTGGACCGCACAAGTTGATAAGATCCTACAAGACCTACCTAAGTTTAAACAATCTCGCCGAGGACAAAGACAGGCTGTTGAAGCCCATTATTATTTGGGAACAATAATAGAGAAACAGACCGAACATAGAGACCAAATTAGAGAACAAATTCGAAAGGTAAAAGGAGACCGGAAAACTCAAGACATCTGGAAAGGAGCCCAGAGAATTAGAAAAATCTTCACAATTTGTCCCAAGGACTTAATGTACCAAACCAATTACCTTTCTGTGACCCAAGTGACTAAACTGAAAGATGAAGTTTACACCGCTCTATTGGAAGAATTAGAGAAGGAATTTACGGAGTAAATTTTCTTAAGGGGATGGTATTGTTATAGAATGAATAGTCATTATTTTATTGTATTTTATTATTATTTTATTGTGTATTTTATAATCTTAAGAAGTAGACATTTAGAATAGTTTATATCGCTTATAACGCTTATAACGCTTATAACGCTTATAACGCTTATAACGCTTATAACGCTTATAACGCTTATAACGCTTATAACGCTTATAACGCTTATAACGCTTATAACGCTTATAACGCTTATAACGCTTATAACGCTTATAACGCTTATAACGCTTATAACGCTTATAACGCTTATAACGCTTATAACGCTTATAACGCTTATAACGCTTATAACGCTTATAACGCTTATAACGCTTATAACGCTTATAACGCTTATAACGCTTATAACGCTTATAACGCTTATAACGCTTATAACGCTTATAACGCTTATAACGCTTATAACGCTTATAACGCTTATAACGCTTATAACGCTTATAACGCTTATAACGCTTATAACGCTTATAACGCTTATAACGCTTATAACGCTTATAACGCTTATAACGCTTATAACGCTTATAACGCTTATAACGCTTATAACGCTTATAACGCTTATAACGCTTATAACGCTTATAACGCTTATAACGCTTATAACGCTTATAACGCTTATAACGCTTATAACGCTTATAACGCTTATAACGCTTATACCGCTTATAACGCTTATGACGCTTATAGCGCTTATACCGCTTATAATGCTTATACCGTTTATAACGCTTATGTTGCTCTTGTAGATTATAGTATTTATCATTGTAAATCAACGCTTATAACGCTTATTCTAAAATGTATTTAAAGACACAGAATTTCCCTTAGTCAAACTAGACCAAGACACCCCACTTCTCTTATATTTATTATACATCTTGTACTGGGATTTCTTAGGAACAGAAACCTAAGGATAGCCCTATCTTAGATTATTAATAAAGAAACTATTTATCTTAATAACACCAAGTTTATTATCAAGTAATAGTAAAATCGATATTTTCTCATTGAATACTCTTACGAACTGCTCTTAGAGAAGAGTATAATTTCTTACAGACTAAGGAATTATACCTACCTCTTGGACACCGCTATAAACTGATAAAGGATCCCTGTAGCCGTGTCGTTGTTATAGTAAGGAGTAAAAGAAGGCCTCCCTACTGTAACAATATATATTGATCTCTTACCTTTATTTCTTCCATTTTATCTTTATAATAATTATGCATAAGTATAATCCAGTTTTTAATATTAAAGAGAACAGTTATAAAGTCTTTATATAAATAACTACTTACTTCCATATATTTTGAGTTTCGTAAAAATATTTATATCTTGGTAGCTAAACTATTTTAAAGAAATTTATTATAGACATTTTTATTAATCAAATATGACTTATATGAAATTTATATGATCTACTTATCAAATTACAATTTTTGTACAACTATCAGACTTGTGTAACTATAAGTTGTCACCTCCCGTAATTTTACTAACCCCAAAAATTTTTTGAGTCCTAATTTTGCTCATATCAAAAATTACATTATATTTAATTTATTGGCATTAGCGATGCAAACCAAACTAGTTAAGAGGTTCCAAGCTGTATAATAAATAGTATCACAGCAATAGTAATAGCATGGTAAATACCTGATATGATACTAATCATTACATAATTTGGGACATCCCAAATAGTTTGTTTAGTTGTATATATATATATACCTTTTTTTTATTAATTTAGTAATTTAATTGTGCATATCAATATATTAGTTTAACGTTGTATAAATCTTTCATTGTATATAAAAAAATTGTAATTCTTGATCATATGCATTTGATTTTATTGGTTAGCTCTATATACCAATTTGTTTGGTATAGAGAGCATACTTTATAAAGTGAACTTACTCTATACCAAACAAAAACTCCCAGAACATGCAGTTCGGTAAGAGAGAGTTGACTGTAAATAAATAAATAAATGAAAAGTAGATAAAACATTAATAATTAAAAAAATAACTAAATTATAAAAAAATGTTTAAAAAAGTAAATAATAAAAGTTAAATAATAGTAAAGAAAATTAAAATAAAAATAAATTAAAACAAAAAAAAGAACGAAAAAAAATATCAAAAAAAATAAAAATCGAAAAAAAAACAAATTAAAATTAAATTATTTTATTTTTTATTTTTTTTATTTTATTTTTTTTTGCTTTAAATGTTTTATTTTAATTTTAAATTTTTTTTACATTTATTATTTTTTAATATTTTTTAATAATTTTTTTTTAATTCCGCTTTTTTTATAGGTTTTTCTAAATATCTCTAGCCAAAGATATATAGCTTATATGTCTCTTGGCTTTTTGGCTAATCAAAGAACAGGGAAATCACATGATTACAATTTCATGTATTGATCCAATTGCCGATGCAAAATTGGTCACACATCGTCAAACCCGAAAGATCCAGATAGATAAGTATAGATTATCTTGATCAGTTTTTTTTTTATTTGTTTTTTTTCACTTACCTTTGCTTTTCTTCACTTTCTTCATTTCCTTAACTAATTTTTTTTATTTTTATTTTTTATTCATTTATTTAGCTTATCTTTCATCTTGCTGTTGCAATTGGTGTTGTTGTTGGTATCATCGTTGGTGTTGATGTTGATGTTGCTATTAGATTCAGCAGTTATATTTCTCTGACCTGTCTTTCATGTTTTTGCATAAGGTGGTATTACGTGTTTCACTTGCATTTGTCTGGCATTTTTTAGGTGACCTTGTGCATTTTTCAGTGTCTTTTGGAATAATTTCGCGTATTTCCCAGAGTGATCTTGTTTTGTTGCTGCTGATGTCATCCATTGGTGTCTCTTTTCATCGCTGGTATTATCGTTCATTGGTGCTTTTCTCATCTTTGATAAGTCATTTTTTAGGCCTTTTTTGTCAATGCTGTATCGTTCTTTGGTGCCTCTTTTCATTACAAGTTTTTGTCTTTTGTTGGTATCTTTTTTCGTTGCTGTGCCTGGTGTTTCTACTTTGTTGTATACTGATATTGTGCCAAGTTGATTTCAGTAGTGCTATGTCATGCTATTTCACTAGTACCATGCTGTACTAGTACCACATTATGCTGTATTTGCTGGTGCTGTGTTAGGGATGATGATTTTATGTGACAACAAACCATTAATTATGCATGCAACAAAAGTAAATTATGCGCCTTAATGCGCATACATTTTGATAGTTATGCGCTATTCTGCATCCAAAATTTATATTTTATGTACAATTATGCTAAGTTTTGTAGAGTTTTAGTATGGGCCCACATTCGGAATACTTCAGAACTTCCTCAAATTTTTTTCTTGATCTTGCTCGTAATTTGTGTTAATTGATTTCTATTCAGGACTTTTTGGAATTGTACTTAAAGAGCTAATTATACAAAAATTACTTAATAGCAACATACTTTATGCAGTATTATGCGGCAAATCTAATGTATTATGCATTATCAATCATATTATGCGGATTATGCGGTTTTATGCGAATTGCATAAAATCATCGTCCCTGTGCTGTGTGCTGTATTTTACTATATTTTGCAAAGGTTGTTTACATTATGTTTAGAATAAGAGTTAAAATTAGAAGATAGAGTGGGCTTAGGGTTAGAGTTAGGATTAGATAGTAGCATGGGTTAGTATAGTAGTTAGTTATAGTATCAATTTTTTATTAAAATTTACTGTACAGATACCGCACAATTTATAAACTTTTCTGTGTAGCAAAAACTAAGAAAATTTTTGCAACTGTGCACACTACTTATAAAATGACAATTATTTCTGTGTGGCATCCGCACAACTACTGACAAAAAGATGTGTGCAAATTTTTGTTTCTGTGCGCTGCACATAGTGCACACAGTGAAAAATAATCACTGGTTAGTTATACGGGTATAGTATATTATTTATATGGGTTTAGTGTTAGGGTTAGGATTAGAAGATAAAGTGTACTTAGGTTAGATAGTAGCGATAAAAATAATTGTGTGTTATGTAATTATTATAAATAAATATGAAATAAAATAAATTCTTAATAATATAATATAAATACATACTATAATATCTTCTACTTTAACCACAAACCAATTTATAGAAATATAATAAAACTTGTATATTGTGTAACTTTACCTGGGTAAAAATCAGTATGATAATATGGTTATGTATATCAGTGATCAAATCAAAATAGTTGTCAAAGATATGTGGGCCACGATTGTGGCCTACATATCTTTGACAAATATTTGATTTGATTGCTAATATACATACCCGCACTATTGTACTGATATTTTTGGATATTTTTTCACCTACTATATGATAACTTATAAAATTGTTGGCAATTTTATTTGTTGATTCTGGTAATTTTACTTAGTCGATCATGAGATGCATGACCAAGTTAATGTGGTTAAAGATCAGGTTGCACAAACTCTTCTAATCAACTGATGATCCAAAAAATGGGTCACATGACTTTTGCTTCTTTTGATTGGTCATTAGGGCAGAGATTTATAAGTTATATATCTCTGGCCAGAGATATTTAGAAAAACTTTTTTTTATTTAATAATTTTTTAGTTTTTATTTTTAACTTTTTTTATTCTTTTTTATTTAAGGATAGAATGTATATTGATCATTTTACATATAAAATCGATGGACATTTTTTTGTATAACAGATTATATAGTAAACACAACTCTGATTGGATAATTACCTGTTTTAGAACTATTTTTACTATTTGTTTTTGTATAACCTAGACAAATTTGAAGCCCTCAGGCAAATTTAGCTATATAAGGAAGTATATTTTTTTAAAATAATACAACCACTAAAGATTTTACTACTATAAATAGAAGGTTTAATCTGTATATTGCCAGATTTTGGTAAAGATTGACAGTGATTTTAAAACTTTTGTTAGTGGCGTATTTCAAATTTTGTATGAAATTCCAATATACTACCAAAATTATATGATAAATGATCTACATATACTTTACTCTTAAATTTTTAATTTTTTTTATATTTAAAATTTTTTATTTTTTTATTTTATTTTATTTTATTTTCAAGTTTTTTTTTTTATTGTTTTACATTTATTATTGTTTTTTAATTTTTTTTAATATTCTTTTTTAATTTCAGTTTTTTTTTTGTTTATTTTATTTTATTTTATTTTATTTTTTGTTCTTTTTTTTATTATTATTATTTTTTATTTTAATTTTTTTTAGGAAATTGCTAATTTACACCACAGGTGATTATCACCTGTAGTCAATTTACCAATTAAAATTCAGGATCAGGTGTAATATGTAGATCAATTTTTGTGTAACAAAAACAAGAAATTTTTAAAAAATTGCTAAAATTGCTTCTAATCTAAAATTTTGTCTATGAAACTACTTTTTTTTATGCAAAAAAAAATTCCTCGCTAAATTTTGGTATAAACTATGTCCCCTGCCCCATCCCAGTTCTCACCCTTACTCTAATATTAAAGAGATTTGATTTTTATTTAATAAAAGTTGTTTGTTTTGTTTATTTTTTTATGCATTGTAGATCACAGGTGATAATCACCTGTGGTGATTATTAGTTATTTTCTTTTTTTTATTTTAAATTTTTTTATTTTAAATTTTTTTTTATTTTAAATTTTTTTTTATTTTAAATTTTTTTTTATTTTAAATTTTTTTTTAATTTAAATTTTTTTTATTTAATTTGATTTTTTCTTTTTTTATTTATTTTTATTTTAAATTTTTTTTAATTGTTTTTGTTTTTTTTTATTTTAATTTTTTTTATTTAATTCGATTTTTTCTTTTTTTTCTTTTTATTTTAAATTTTTTTTTAATTATTTTCACTTTTTTTATTTTTTTAATTTTTTTTTTAGTTTTTACTTTAAGTTTTTATTATTTATTTTTTTTTTGATGCTTTTTTAAAATTTTTTATTTTTTTTAGAACATTTTTAATCATCTCTAGCTAGAGATATATAACTTATATATCTTTGGCTTATTAGCCAATTAAAATAGGCAAAAGTCATGTGGTCCATTTTTTCAAACCACCGTCTAGTTGGGGTCACATGTTCGATTGATATCTGATCCAGATTAGAATCACATGACCACACGAGCACTGGGTACACTTAACCATATTTATTATACTTCCAAAAAAAAAAATACAAGAAATAAATACAAATTAGCGATTTCAACTATTATGCTAAATCCTATATTAACTATTATGCTACGCCCCATACTATTATGCATGACCCATACTAACTAACTGCCATGTTAACTATCTTGCTATGTCCAATTTAACTATATTTATTGTAACCAAAAAAAAATACAAAGAAATAAATACAAATTACTGATTTCAACTATCATACTAAATCCTATACTAACTATTATGCTATGCCCCATAATAGCATGAGCATGATCTATACTAACTAACTACCATGCTAACTACAGTGGCCTACCATATTATTGTGGACACTTTTCAAAAATTTATACAAAGCTAAATATATAAGGTATTAAGCTAAAAATTAAATTATATATTCTTTAAATCTATACCTTTTGAATAAAAAAAAGTTTAAAAAATTTTATGCTACAGTTTAAAATAATTAAGTTTAGGTAAATTTTTAAATTTTTGCATTTGACTGGTTTTCTAAATTTTAATATAGTTTTCATAATAAACAGAATTACTAAATATAGGGATGGCTAAAGCCAGGTACATCATGAGATTATCTGATTTTTCTGATTTTTTTGATTTTTAATTAGGGTTAGGTTAGAGTTAGGGTTGGGTTAGGGTTAGGTTAGGAGGTGGTTTGTATATAATAAAATCGCATTTCTGACACTTTTACTTAGTCAACAAGATGGTTTGGATAGCAGATAGCCATTTTTTATATATGTCGGGTTTTTGTTTTTGCCATTTCACTTTGTTTTGTTCAGACTAATCCGAGTTATATATCGGGTAATTTCGTGATGTACCTGGCTTTAGCCTACCCCTAATAGATAAACTTAAATTTTTTATTAATAAACTAGCAATTTTTTTAAATAAATTTATTTAGTATAACAAAATGCACATATTTTTAAAAATTTATAATTTTTTAAAAAATTTTAGTTAATTACTATATATAGTAATAAAATTAATATATTTGGTAATTAATATAATTTTGAATTAAAAATTGCTTTTTATATTTAGAAATAATAATTATCTTAAATTTTTATTAAATTTTAAAAAATTTTGGGATTATATGTAATCTGTTATGCTGAATAATTTTTGCTTATTTTTGAAGTTCAATTAGCTTAATAAAAAATTAATTTTTACTATGCAGTTATTTTTTAATTAATTTTGTACAACAATAAAAACTGGTCAAACTTAAAAATCTAAAGTTTACTTAAATTTAATTATTTTAAAAACTGTAGTATAAAATTTTTTAAACTTTTTTTTATTTAAAAGGTATAGATTTAAAGAATTTATAATTTAATTTTTAGCTTAATATCTTATATATTTAGCTCTGTATAAGTTTTTAAAAAGTGTCCACAATAATATAGTAGGCCACTGTATCTTGCTATGTCCCATGCTGCTATTTTGTACTATGTTCATTATCGTGCTATGTTCTGTTCTAAAGAAAAAAAAGCTATATATAAAAAAAAATACCATACCTTCTTTGTTGCAAACTATTGTACTTCTACTATCGTGCTATGTTTGTTATCACTCTACGAAAAAAAATAAACATTAGTACTATATATATATACAATATATAGTATAAAAAAATACTACTATGCTACTAATATTCTGAACTATCTTGCTTTCACTATTATGCTATATTCATTATTGCATTATATTCTATTCTAAAAAAAAAGAAACATTAGTACAGTTGGCCCTCTCAGACCCGATCCTGTCAAAACTGATAACCTGCCAAAATCAGTTAAAAATCAATCCACCATACCTGTTCCATAAGTAATAACTGATAACCTGCCATTTCTGATATCCGATAGCCTTTATATATAAATTTCCAATTTTTGGATAGAGTCACCTGACATGCATCCAATCAAATCGCATAAAATTGATACAGATAGAATTAATGATGATCACGTGATCAGAATATTGATTTTAGGATTTTTCCGTCCATGATGTAACGTGATTAAACGGTTCACAGGTCTTCGGGATTACAAGTAATTCCGTTTTCCGCTCTGATTAGGCCCCGGAAATTGTTCAATCTTGCAATTTGATTGGTCGATGCATGTTCACATTTCACATGAAATTGTCAAATCCGATTACCTCTCAAAACCGATACTAAACCTGTCCACCATACATACCGGTTCTGAGAGGGCCGACTGTAATGTATATATAAAAAAAAACAAAAAAAAATATTACATATTTTGTATATCCCGAACTATCATACTATTCTACTATTGTGCTAAATTCTGTTCTAAGGAAAAAATAAGCATTAGTAATGTATATAAAAAAAAATAAAATATTGACATATCTTGCTACATACTGAACTATTATGCTTCTACTATTGTGCTATGTTTATTATTACTCTATGAGGAAAAAATAAACATTAATATTGTATATATATACAGTATATATATAAAAAAAATTACTACCATGCTATTAATAACTAAACCATCATGCTTTATACTTATACTATCATGCTATGTTCATTATCGTGCTATGTTCTGTTCTAAAGAAAATGAAACGTTAGTAATGTATATATTAAAAAAATATATATTACTGCGATACTAATTATCTTGCTATGTTTTAAACTATCATGCTTCTAATATCGTACTATGCTCGTTATTGTACTGCATACTAAAGAAAAAAGAAATATTAGTATTATACTACTATTATACTATATATATATATAGCATATAAAAAAAACTACTATGCTACTAACTATCTTACTATATTCCAAACTATCATACTTCCACTATCATGCTATATTCAAAAATCTTTTGCAAGCTATTAAAAAACATGAGGACGCCAACCTAGGAGAAAAATTTAACTATAACACTAACTGCGACAACAATATCAGCGACAATGATACCAACTGCGATACCAACAATAGCGGGACCAGCGACAACTCCAATTGTGATACCAACAATAACATCAATAACAAAAGATGACAAGCTAAATAAAAAAAATTAGTAAGTAAAGAAAACAAAATTAAAAAAAATAAAGATGATCTTATCTATTCGGATTCAGAAAAACCTCTACCTGGTTACTATTAATAAATTACCTGGATATCTGGATAAATTACTATGTTATCCCTTAGATTGTAACACAGGCAAATTTGCCTGCGTATTTTAAAATTTTTAATAAAATTTTAAATATTGATTTTAGCCATATCTTTTCTAAGTAAAAAATATTCTTTAAGTTTTGTTTTAGTAACTTTGTTATAAAATTTTTTTAAAATCATTAGAAAACTTTAATATAATAAATGTTTAAAGTTCTTGTATTGGCATTTTTACTATTAAAATTTTTCTTTAGATTTTTTCAAATTTTATATGTTCCCGTCTATAAAAAAAATCTTTACTTCTAATACAAGTCTTAATTTTTACAAGTAAATCATTAAAGTTGCAATAATGAAAGTTGTCATCCTTTATATAAACTACAATATTGTCTTAAGAACTATAGTTCTAAAACTAAAACTAAATAAGATCGCAGAAAAATTGTAATAAAATTTTTTAAAAAAATTTTTTCTTAAAATTATCTATTTTCAGCTTATATGTAACTATAATTTATTTTCTTATAATATAAAAACTAATTTTGCAAAAAAGTAATCCTTATTTTCAAATATAATTGTACAAAGTTTTATTTAATTATTTTAGTATTTTAAAAAAGTAAATCAGAGCTAAAAAAGTGCAAAAATGCAGGCAAATTTGCCTGTGTTCTACTACAATCTAAGGGATACAATAGCAGGTTCTACCTGAGTACAATCATTAGCTGATGCAGAATAAAATCATTTGATCTTGCATCGGCAATCAGATTAATACATGAATTATGTTACGTGATTTTGTCACTTTCTGATTGGCCAAAAAGGCCAGAGATTTATAAGTTATATATTTTTGGCTAGAAATGCTAGAATTTTTTTTTAATTTAATTTTTTTTAATTTTAATTTTTTTTTTAATTTTTTTTTATTTAAATTTTTTTTATTTAAATATTTTTTTTTATTTTAAAATTTATTTTTTTTCACTTTTTTTATTTTTTTAAAAATTTTTTTTAATTTATTTTTTTAATTATTTTATTATCATATTATAATTTATTTTTTATTTATATTTATTTTATTTATTATAAATTTTTTTTATTTTTTATTTAAATTTTTTTAATTTTTTTTCACTTTTTTTTTATTTTTATTTAATTTAATTTTTTTATTTTAAAATGATTTTTTTGTATTTTTTTTAATTTATTTTAATTTTTTTTTATTTAAATTTGTTTTATTTTTTTAATTATTGTTTTTTATATTACTAATTATTATGATAATTATTTATATTGTATAATCTAATCATTATAAATATGATTAGGCTTTTTTATTTTTGTTATTTCTGTATTTCTAGCTGTCATAGAGTTATTAGTTTTTGCAAATCTCAGTTTCACATTGTTTTGGAGAGTTTTCACTTTAGATATCATTTTTGAAGTTTCATTGTAGATTTTGTATACTGTTATTTTTGGTAAGCCATTGTTTTTTGTATTTCTTACAAAGAAGTCATTATTTTATGCATTTATTTTGTTGCTAATTTTTACTTTGACTTTTGTAGCTCTTATTTGTTTCATCATTACCCTTTTGAAGTTGTTACTAGAATTGTTGTTCTTTGAACTTTTTTTTTAAAGTAATGTATTAATATTTATTTTCTTTTTTTTCAGATAATAGTTTAGTATTATCTATTTCATTGTTGCCATTTGTACTTCATTTGTTGAGCATTGTCGTCTTGGTGTTGTAGTTGGGTATCATCGTCTTGGTGTTATTTCTATAGATAATTTTAATATTGTAGATTTTGTTGTCTATTTGCTTTACCACTTTTTTGCTGTTTGCTTTGCTTTGCTACTTGCTTTCATTTGCTTCATGTTGCTTGTTGGTTTGTGTATCATGTTATAGTATTATTTTGGTATAGTACAATTTTATTAATCTGTATTAGCATCATTTTGCCATTGGTCTGGTGGTATATGAAGTTTTTTGAGCTAAGGTAGAGTAAGCATGAGTTATTTAGTTAGCAGTTAGAGATAGAGAAATATTTTTAGGTAAGTAATAGTTGGAGCGGTTTTGTGCTTTCTTGTATTTCTGACTTGTGAACTGTTTTTAATACTTTTTTTTTTCTAGGTTGTTAAGAATGTTTTGAATTTTCTTGGGCAATTATTTCTTTGTTTTGGTCAATAGTTGTATTTGTACTATCATCAATGAATTTAGTTGTTAGAGTTAGAGTTGATTATGATTATCTAGATTGAATAGATTAGAGTAGTTTGGTTTTAATTAAGTAGTATTAATAGTTGATGCTATAATATAAATATTGTATAATTTTGTTGTATAAGCTTAATAAATTTTTTTGTATATATTTAATAGCACAAATTGTTATTGTTATGTATGTAGTAAAATAAATTAAATAATTTAAATAATATAATATATACAGTATGTCCATTATGTATCAATTATGCTGATATGTATATGATATTTGTTTACTATTAATATCGGGTTTATGATATATTACAGAGGTTATATATACAATATCTACTCAATATATATATGATATATATACTATATGTGTACTCTATGTGTCCGATATGTGTCCAATATTCTATATAAACTTTACACATATGGGTATATATATAAATATATTTTATACATATCGGGTACATATTGTATATATATATATTATATATTGGGTATCTGATATTATACTGATGTATATTATTTTGACTATACATGAGAACGAAAGCATTTCAGGTTCTAAAACCCGAAATTAAAAATTGAAACCGAAATTGTTTTTGACCTATTTTACTTGAAAGACGAAATTATTTGATACATTTTTTGAATAGACAAAATTATAAGGAACATATCTATATAAATTTTATTTGCTCTTCCTTATAAAAAATTTTAATTTTCTCTAATGAAGACGAAATAGGCCTTTTTCAAAAATCAATTTCGGTAGCATTACTAATTTTGACCCATGTTAAAGTTCTGCTTCAAATTTATTTTTTTAAAGAATATCTAAAGTGAAGCAGATTCTTATAATATATATTTTATTAAATTAATAACTTTAGGGTTTATTATTTTAAATTAGAGGTAAATAGATTTTAAATAGGTTTATATAATCAAATTTGCCTTTTTAATATTTTAAATTAATTAACTTATTCAAGGTAGGTTTAAACTGTAGTTTTCTGTATTTTTCAGGGTTTTTACTTTTTTTTTCTTGTTTTACTTTGCTAAAAAACATCAAAATTCTATAATTTAATTAGTTAGGTATTATATGAACCTGCTCTACTTTAGACAATTCACTTTTTTAGTAATATCTAAGTTATATATATTCTTTTGCTCCTGGTATGCCTATAGACAGTATTGTATATAGAACAATTTTGAACAATTTTGAATATTTTTTTAGATTAAACTTACTTAAAATTTTATTAAAAGATCTATTTTAATTTTTCAAAAATGAATTAATATCTAAAAATATATTTAATTATATAATTTTTAATTAATTTATTCATTATTTAAACTTGAAACATAGGTTTGAACATTTTGAACAATTTTGAACATATTCAAATGTTCAAAATTGTCCAAAACTGTTCAAGTCTCTGTTCCAAGTTTAAATAACTAATAAATTAATTAAAAATTATATAATTATATTTTTTTTAGATGCTAGATTCATTTTTGAAAAAATTAAAATAGATTTTTTAAGAGTATGGTGTATGTAGATCATTTTTTATATGATCTACATGGTATTTTAATTTTTTACATAGTAAATAAAAAAACGCTTTTAATAAAACTTTTTAATATCTTAACCAATTTGTAACAAATTTATATATTATATAGTTTGATCCAGTTTGTTTATAACAGTAAAGTTACACAATATGTTTTGCTTTAAAAAAATTAACTTCATATATAATTAATATTTTCGAGGTCACTATATGTTTTTTCTGTATAGTACAAAGAATTGCTAATCCTGATTGGTTGAATCACATGATGTTTACATGATATCATATAATGTATTATACAAAGTTGATTTACAATCTATTTTATATGAATTTGGAAATATGTACACCCTACTCTTAATAAAATTTTAAGTAATTTTAATTTGAAAAAATGTTCAAAATTGTTTAAAATTGTTCTATATACATGCCTATAGGCATACTCTAGTTATATGATATAAATATCATATCTGATTCATTAGTATTCTTAAATTGTAATATGGGAAAATTTGCCTGCTAAAATTTTTTTTTGTTTGTAATTTTGTAATTATAACAAATTTTATTATATTTAATTTTCTTTATTTCTAAGCTAAAATAAAAAATTTGAGTTATAATTAGTTATTATTTTGTAAAATTTGTAATTTAATTTTAATATTATTACAAATATTTAATTTTTTAAAAAAAATCAACCAATTCTATAAGGGCTGTGACATATATTACATAATATTATTTTATCATAGAGCTATCCTCATTCCCCCTATATAAGACCAATTAGCCAATCAAATTGTATAATTAGTCTTATGTAAAAATTTTTTTGACCTTCTCCCACCTAGGATATTACGTAATATCTGTCACTGCCCTAATTCTATTATAAAATTTTTCAAAAATTTCCAAATTTTTATATGTTTCTGACTCTAATAAAGAGATTTTACTACTAATTAAAGTTAATATTTTATTTATAAATTTTAAAAATTTGCTAATTAAAGTTGTTTATTAAAACTTAATCTATATTTTGTATTAAGATTATAGGGGTAGAAATTAAATTATAAAAAGTTTGTCAAATAGTAAAGACAAAATTTATACTTTTAAAAATTTTTTTTTAAATATATTAAATTTTGACAAAATTAGTTCAGACACTAAAGATTTAAAATTTTAGCAGGCAAATTTGCCTGCTAAAATTTATAGTTTAAGGGATAGTCAGAAGTAATCAGAAGTATTAACAGTTTAACAACATTAAAAAACTAAAAGCAATTTTTTGATATCTTTTATACGAAAAGGGCATACCCCACAATACACATCATTGATTCACTAGTACCAACTCTCTTTCATGACAATGAGGCATCACAAAACCTCTTCAAAATTGCACTCGACAATACGGCCAAACAGCATTTCACTTTCTACACAGATGGTTCTGTTGTAGAAATTGGTACCAACCAATGCTCTATAGGCATTGGCTGGGTGCAAACACACAATGACCAAATCATCTACCAGTTTGTAGCACAAGTGCACAAATGGCCCTCATCATGTAAAGCTGACTTCTGGCTATTCTTTTAGCCATATCTACTATACCATGCAATTCCACTGTTGACATCCTTACAGACTCTTAGTCTGTAATCTCCAAATACAACAAGCTTCTAACCATTTATAAACATTCCTCTAAACAATTCAAGCTAACTTCTGGCCAGTCTGGCACTCGACTTAATGCCATGCAGGCATTTAACATCTAGCTTAACTTCTACAAAGTCCAAGCACATTCAGACAACAGCTTCAACATTCTAGCAGATTGCTTAGCTAGGAACCACGCATCCCAAAGCAAGTTACTCTTCAATCAGGCAAACTTACACATCCCATACCTCTTTCTGCAGTAGGAAGGACAACCTTTAGAAAGTTTGACAAGGGCTTTATCAGAAACATCTGCAAGGCACACATAATCACAATGTGGTCATCACAAAAACGATGTATGGAATGGACACACTTCTCACACTACATAGACTGGAATGCCACTTGGCTATATTTCAATAACAACCAAAAAAACTCTAACAACCTTACCAATCCTAAACTTAATCATTACAAATTATCAAAATTAAACTTTTACTCGATAACCTTCCAACCTATTCACACTTCCACACAATCTACCCAGAGAAATTCACATCACCCAACTGCTTCCATTGCAACATTTCTGACTCACCCCTATACTGGCTTAGTTGTCTAAACCCCTCACTTCTTAACGAAATTATTTACTCTACCATACAAGATATCGTTAACAACTTAGAACTCTCTACTACCCAACTAGACAACCTGATACAATTGATTTTTACCCACCCAGCATTCAATTTGCACCATCTTTTTTACACTTCTACTCACTAAATTCTACTCTTAAAGGCCTTATTTCAAGACCTCTAATAGAAGAAATACAGCCCTTTGACCTCTTTTACAAACAAGTATCCCAAACACTATCAAAATTCTCCTCAAACTGTTTGAAGAAATATACAAACAAATATGGAAGCCATATTGTACCTCCTTCACCCAATGGAAAGGGCAAACAAGATCTCTTTCAAATACAAGCAAACCCAAATCTTACAACAACACCTATATCACAAAAGGCCATACCAGCATAAAACCTATACATTCAGCTGCCTCTGTGGCCTCCTTGACCAATTACACTCTGACTCTAACAACTGCCCACCAATAGGCAAGCCTGTCACAAAATTAGTATTTGGTCCACAACGTGGATCAAATATAGTACTCCAACAAACAACATTCTGACTATTCAAATCTAGGTGAGTTTTGACCACTCTAGTAGGTTTAGGTCACAGATAAACTAGTCTGAGCTTCTATTCTTGCATGTAATTTATATATATTTGTCATTGTACAATTTAAGTTGTCTATATATTTTATGTAACTACTTATATAAATTATTCAATAAAGATCTACTTTAAGTAAACTTAAAGTGGACAAACCCAAAGAGTCTGGCCAAACTCATAGCTCAAAAATTTTATTAATAATCTTTGTTTAAATAAATCAAGTATATTCTTATAACTATAAATGATATAATTATAAAATTTTAGAATTATTTGTTTGATTTAATTTTTTACAAACAGCGATTACTTTTTAGGGGTTTGGGATTTGTCCAGGTTTTGCCAGCAAGTATACCTGTGCCTCGAACCCTACCTGTAATTTTGACCAATCAAAATTTAGAACAGTTGTAATATGATAGTCAAAACAAACATGTTTTTGTTTTCTAAATAAAAAAATTATGTATAAAATTTAAGCTAAGAAAACTACATTCTAATTAGGGTTAGTGTTAGTGTTAGAAAAATATAACAGCCATTAGTAAAATTTCATAAGGAACATTTTTTATTAGGATGCAGAAGATTGTTTCCTAATAGCTATTCTTGTTATTTGTAAAAAAAGTGGATTTGTTTCAATTTTTACATTATGCCTAATCTTAAAATTTGATTAATTAAAATTACGGGAGTGAACAATTTTTGGGTAGAGGCCAGAGATGATGATTTTCTGTTTTGATTAAGACTAAATTCTGCATGTGGTTAAGACAAACTTCTACAATTCTGTGAAATTCTATATTGCTATTTTGTAATTTTTGATTTAATGCGATTAATCTTTTAAATTTTTTTCTAAAATATTATAATATTTTAGAATTCTTGATATTCTGTAATACTTTTTTAGAATTCTGCGGTTCCACGATAACTAAGAGTAATTTCTGTAGTTAACTGTTTTTAAGAAAATTCTGCTGCTTTCTGTGATTGCAGTAAATCATCAACTCTGCTAGGGACTTTTGGATTATAGTGTGTTTTGACTATATAATTGAAAACTAGTTAAACCAAGTTGAAATTATACTGAATTAAATCAGGGTATCTAAAATAATTTTTGTTATATTGATAGATTAGCAAGAATTTGGGTTTGTTAAAATGAAAAGATTTAAACTGATTATTATTAAGCTGATTTACTATTCAAACAATTTACTATCAGCAAAAATTGGCAGAATGATTTTTTGGTCGATTCGGTTAAATTTGTGATTTCGGGAATAATAGATTCCAAAAATAACAGATAAATCGATATACGTAATTTTCAGGTAACTAATCTAAATATTGCAGGATATATTATAAATTTATATAAATATTACAGGATTATTAGACTATATATCGATATGCATATATCTGGTTGAATATAGAAATATGATATTTTCAAATTATTTTCACGTTGAAAAAAAATATTTAGAAGGCTTATTCGCAAGTCTTTTATAAATCGGATACTGTATAAATATCAAAAAACTTTTATCGTTTTCAGGAAAACCACATTCGCTAAACATGAACGATATAAGATACTTAAAACTTTAATGAAGGAAAAACCTGACTGGTATTTGTATAAATTACAATCTGAGATACATTCATTATTCGTTGGAAGACTATATACCGACTTGGTATTGTAAACTACCGTAATAAAAATTTTGCCAAATTCAGTTTGATCACAGCAGGGCCAGTGATTTTATGTGTTTCACATAATACCACAGAATTCACATAAATACGCCTATATCACATAATTTGGTTATCACCGCAGAATAGCACACAATATGCAAATTTATAAGAATTGTCACATAATTTGCCAATTTATTGGCAAGTCGATATATAAAATCTAACAGATCCGGTATCTCCCGACGTAGAATTTTAATGAACTCAAATTACGAGCAAGGTCATGAAAATTTTTTCGAAACAAAGTCCAGAAAGTTCCGACAAATTTTAGTTTATGTATAACACAGAATTACACATAATTTCGTAAGCATGCCACAGAATCGCAAATAATTTGGCCAAATATACCGCAGAATCGCACATAATTTGGCAAATATGGTTCACAACACATCACATAATTTAAATTCTGTCACCACATAATTTTGATTTTGTCACCGCATAAAATCACTGGCCCTGGATCACAGTATCCTATCCAATTTTAATTTTTAATTCGATTATACAAAAATGGTAACATGGTAAAATTGATGATGGCTTAATTCACGTAAACGCGTATACGCGTAAACGCGTTTACACAAATTGTAGATCTCTGTGTATAACAAATAAGCTCAAATTAAAGCGTATACGTTCAGATTAAAGCGAATACGCTCAAATTTGAGCGTAAACGTCCTAAAAATCAAAAAAATGTATATATGCTCTTTGAATTTAATAAAGCTCGATATAAGTTTCACGTCCACTTTCAAATAAATAAAATAATAAAAAATAAAATTTTATCTTTTGAATTTGACTTTAACTTTAATAAACCATTGAGACTCAATTCAACGGACTGAATTGACTTGTAACTTCAATCAGCTTATTAAGACTCTAATTCTGGTGTCAATAAACCCCTGCTTGATTTTTGTACATCATGGTTACGTCTTTCCCCTTTTCCTCATACAAGGTTGGAGTTAAATTGGCCTACTTCCTACTATTGTTTTTTCTCTCTCCAATTCAACCGTTACAATACACACACACAAACTAATAATATTTTATATATACATAGTATCTTTTATTATAAGATTTATTGGTCACAAGAGGAGTCTTTTCCATAAATTTTCATACAAAACAAGCACACCAAATATGTTGGAAAGCATTTGAACGAAAATTTAAAAACGTTGACATATTCTTATAACGATCAAAAATAATCTTTATGATACAAAAATAACTTTTATTTTTATTATTTTTTTTATTGTGATCATGCCGAACTTAAACGGATTGTGCCGATAAATAATTCAACAAATTTTTACAGGTGTCCCAGGAATTATGATAATATAATAGCTATAAAACTGATTTACTATTCACTGTTTAAACGATTTACTATTACAGCTATTTTCATAATATCTGACAAAAAATAGTCCGAATGAATATTTGCTGACTCGATAAGTTTATGATTTTGCTGTGATTAATAATAAATAATAAATTTTCAAATCAAATTGATAATATTTTTACAATGTTAGCATATTTAAGTTTTCGTTTGAATGCATGTCCAGTATGTTTGGTCTGCTTAGTCTGTACGAAGTTTATTGCAAAAATAATTCTTAACATAAAAAAGGTGTCGAATATGAGATAAGCTTTCATAATAAATACATTACATAAGCGGGCGCTAATAAGAAAAAAGTTCGATATGAACAAGAATTTGTTGACTGGATTAAAAAAAAAATATATAACAAAAGTTATAATTCTAAGCAACCAAGATTTTCTTAAACTTTGTCAAAACTGCGTTGTGAATAAGTCAATGTAAAAAAAAAAATTTATATATTATATTAATTTATTTCAAATTTTAAAATATTTTATATCATCCAAATTTAATGAATGTGATTTTCCTAAACGTGCCGAAAGGCTTTCAACACATCCATATCTTTGAAATTATTTAAGAATTCAACTTACAGAGGGCCTGCTAACACCTAGGTGTCTAGCAATTACTCGAACTACTAAACCTTCCAACAATTGTTCAATGAACATGACTTGAGAGCACTATTTAGCAAAGGTAAAATAGTGATAAAATAGTTATAATTAGTATTGTCACGGGACAGCTCTGGACAAATGGTAGACAATTTTGTACAATTTTAGATAAAAAAAAAACAAATCTAAATTACTTAAAATTTTATTAAGATAATCTATTTTTTTTCTTTTCAAAAAAAAATATTTAAAACTATAAAAAATGTATAATCATGTCTATTTTAAAATAATTTATTAAATTTTAAAGTATAAATATTCTTTGGACAATTGTGAAACTGTGGACGTTTGGACGTGGAAATGGACAGTAGACGTGACAACACTGGTTATAATTAACATATATATATTGATATCGGTCGTTACCGAAATCATAACTTCTATAATAATATACATTATATAATACATTATATAATTCGACAGGATGAAACCCGCGGCGAAAATGGTTACGTTATTGATGCAGATATCACTAACCCTAACTAAGTAAGATCTACATGAACATCGTTTCACCCTCTCATAATACTGTAATATACTTATCGATCACTACAGAAATCACAAACTTTGTCGAATCGGCAAATATTTGTTCGGACCATCTTTTACCAGATGTTCCAGAATTTATGAAACATTTGTGAAACTGATTTAACCCGAATTTACAGTAACCGGTTCCAACCTCTAGTTCAAGAGTCAACGGTACCAGGTACAGGTTCAACACTAACAGTCATATACACGTCACGCAATTTGGTCTATTAAGTAAATTTGATGAATAAAAATTTGCTACAAGTTTAATTTTTTCAAGCTTTATCAAGGATTAGATAACATCAAAACTAGAGATACTAACGGGTACAATCATGACTTGCACATATACTTTCAAATCATGGCCTACATTAAATACAGTCAGACCTCTCTAAATGCATATTGTTGGGACCAGCTCTGAGGTATGCATTTAAGGAGGTATGCATTTAGAGAACATTTATTTTTATAAGTCAAAATGGTGAAATGTGGCGTGCTTCCATCTAAAAGTTTTTTTCTTACTAAGCTAACAATACATATCCACTAATTGAAAGTTGTAAAGCTTGTCGAGGCGCATCTAACGGTGGTTAGATCATCCAAATCGGCCCAGTGGATGACGAGTTATCATCGAAAAACTATTGACCGACTATATAAAATTACATAATAGACGAAATGTGGCGTGCTTCCATCTAAAACATTTTTTCTTACTAAGTTAACGATACATGGCCACTAATTGAAAGTTGTAGAGCTCGTCGAGACGCATCTAACGGTGGTTAGATCATCCAAATCGGCCTAGTGGATGGCGAGATATCGTCGAAAAACGATTGGCCGACTATATAAAATCTCTATGTAAACAATGTTTACAGAGATTTTATATAGTCGGCCAATCGTTTTTCGACGATAACTCGCCATCCACTGGGCCGATTTGGATGATCTAACCACCGTTAGATGCGTTTCGACGAGCTCTACAACTTTCAATTAGTGGACATATATCATTAACTTAGTAAGAAAAAATCTTTTAGATGGAAGCACGCCACATTTCGTCATTCTCCAGTTGATAGGTGGATTATCAATTAAGCAAGTCATATGATATACAAAATCATAACATGTAGTCCTGATTTGATTGGCCCGTGGTCACATGATATGCATTTATAGAGGGATTTATATAAATGGGCCAATAAAATAGTATGCATATGCAGAATAAAGAATATGCACTTATTTATTAAGCCCGTCAATGGGCCAGACAATTAATATGCATTTAAAGAGGTTATGCATTTAGGGGGGATGCATTTAGAGAGGTCTGACTGTATTTACATCTTTGGGAATAGAATTTTACAATACATATATAATTTTACGTAAATTGGATTTCGTGCAATTTTTTTTGGCTAGTATCATTTGCATCATTTTATTTGAATATATGATTCGAACTGTAGCTCCTTAACGTTAATAATTGAAAACTTTGATTTATATTATGTGTTCAAAGTTACAATTTACATGAAAACTAATTAATTTGCCGAAATTCGCAATTAGTTCAGTAGTTTCCAAGTCACGATATATTTATTTATCTAAAAATTTCCGACGTTCATATTTTAGTATTAGAGATTAAAAATGCCTAACATATCCATCGATTTTGATTTTTAGGGTTTTTTTTCGATAAACTGTTATACAATCTTTTGCCATTAAATGACGTGAAGAATAACAAACGAAACATTCAGTAAAAAAAGTTTTTTTTTTTTTAGCCGTTATGTGAGATAAATAATAAGAAACAGCTACGTTAAGCCGTAAAAGAAAGCACTATCACTAGCTATTGATGCGTTCGGGTATTTTCTGGTAGTGAACGATAGGTTTGTCATTGTTTTGATTGGTTGTATAATGGGTAAGGATAAATTCGGAAGCAATTTTTAAGGAAAAGGGCCTTTTTAACTTTTTAACTTACTTTCAACTAATAATTAAACATGTAGATATTGCAATATTCTATACACTTATTTATGGGATCAAAGTAAGTTTAAAAGACCATTTTTGTAAAAAATTCACTTTGTGATTGGTTAATTTTTGGGTCGGTTGATATGAAATTTTCAATTCAGCTGGTGTTAAGATAATTTTGGCCACGAGAAACATAATTCAAAACAACTTTTATGCGATAATGAAGTAGTTACTAATTTAATACAGAACACTCCGGAATAAAATGTTGGACTAATTTAGTGATGTGGTTGAAGGTTGACCGGAATACTGTACGCGATGCGTATATAGGTCATATGTTTTTCGACATAACTTGTGCACATATGTAAGTCAATTCAGTGAAATGAACGCCTTTATGGCAAACAGTAAAGGATTAAAATTTGCATTAATTTTTTCCGAAATATTCACTTCAAAGAAAATTGAATCCGAATTAGGATGGGTTAGAATATGCGATATGCATAAACGTCATAATGTTCATACTTTTCGCGAATCATGTGTGTACGTATACATACACTGCAGTACACAAATGAATATTTTTTTTTTAAAAAAAAAAAAAAGTGTCGAAATCGAAACTCGTTTCGATTGATTATAACAACGCAAAATCAAAATTTATTTAAAGGAGGTGAAACGTTCGAATTTAAATTTTCTTCTGAATTTACATCAACTTTTTTTTATAAAGAACTGGATATTTTAGAAAAAGGATTTCCGAAAGTTAACACTTACCATACAGAAATGATATAAAATTTAATCCTTTACAACATATTTTATAAAAGGCGTTCATTTGACTACATTGATATACGTACAGTACATATGAATACATAATGAATACATATGAGCACATATGATGTCGTAAAAAATAAATGAGCCATATGCACGCATATGCGACCTATTAAAAACCTTGTGTTGTTAAACGGTCTCAACTCTATGATCGATAAATGACCTACCGCGTGAGCGACCGTTAATATTTTAGATTTCAATTTCACAGAAACAAAATTTGATTTGATCGTTTTCAAATAAGATAAAGATGCGAAATTTAAATTTTTTTTTTAAAGTAATGATTTTAAATATGAATATAATGTATAAGATTGACGATGAGTTTAGTGTTTAAAACTCTATTTGTACTTACAGACCAAACTTTATAAATGAAAATAAACCCTAAATCGTATGCACACTCCCTATGGATGTGCTCGATTTTAATCAGTGAAAAACAAAATAGTTTTGATGCATCAAAAAATGCAACTTTTGTATACACATTTAACTCCATTGTCGAAAGACATTAGAACAAAAAAAAAGAAAAGAATATTATGTTTAATTAACCAATTACAATTTTATTCTATAAAAATTCAACTAATAAGAATTGATTATGTAAACATCAAAGCCGACACTTTTATATAAAAATTGAATGTCATTTCTTATTCAATGCTGTAAGTGTTGTAAGTGATGTATGTACCTACGTACACTAGTTTCGAAGGGCTGTACATTTTATAAAGTTTATTTATCCTTTAAAATCAAAATAGATCACAAAGATATCCCTTACTTGTTCTTACGTATTGTTATTCTCGTAAATGTAATCTGAATTCTACAATTCTGAACTTTAAAAGATCTGCAGATCAGATTGCATTTGACCTACAAAAGTTATTACGTAAAAAAAAAAATTGAAGGCAATGTTAAGCAATGTGTATACAGGGGAAATCAAAATCCCGACAAATAAAAGTTTAGCCCACATTAAATAGTTTAAGCTATAGTTTCAGTCAATTTTTTTGTTGACCCAAACCTTGTTGAACATGTTGCAACAGAGCCTGAATCTAGCTAGATAGGATTATTCTGATTAGTTGTACGGATATATGAATATCTATACGAAATTTAGGATCTGTCCGAAATTGTGTAACGGATAGGTTAGTAATTTAATTTGACTTGACTTTATTTGTAAAAAGATGAAAAGTATTTATTCAAATGTTTCAAATTCGATACTATTCCTGATGGGGGTAATAAAAAGAACTTATCTACTGTTCATAATAGAGTTCTAGAAAAGAGCGTTTAAAGTACTACATTATTATATAATGAGAAAATCAAACTTTTCAGAACCTTATTAGGAATGGAGATGCGGTACTGTTACGTAGAACAGCTTCCATTGCATCACTAATTATATAAAAATTACGCTTATTATTATTTTCATTATCATTATCATTATCATTATCATCATCATCATCATTATTATTATTATTATATTTTTATTATTATTATTTTTTTTTTTGATATAACTTATATTATTGTTATCATGATTATTTATTTATTTATTTATTTATTTTAATTTTATTTATTTTTATTTTGAAATGTTAGATATATTTTTTATACAATATGAAACGTTCAAAAGACCTTTTAGACATCAATAAATAAATCCATATTCTTCACTAAAATGGCTTCATTTTACTAGTAAAGATATTTTAAACTTAACAATAATTTAACTCTCAGTAAATACAGTATAACCGTATAAAGGTAAATACATAATTCATCTGATTATTTAATTTCAGGTTAAAATCACATGGTGTGTAGATATTCATCATACGGATTATTCCACATGAACTATCTGGATGTGCTAACGAATGGTCAAAATTGATATCATATGGATTAAGGATAAGCGAATGGGCAACAAATAAGGATAACGTATGAGAATATGATATCCAGATCTACAGTAACGCTAACGTACGTAAATCTTTGAGTTTAGACTGAATAAATTGTTATATTGTCTATCTTGGTCATCAAATGGGTTATTGAAGAAGCGTTACAGATGAATTAAGTTGCCGGTAAATGGATTTTTGACGAAATTTAAGATCTTAAATTTATCAACTTAATAAGGTAAGGTTTCGCTATTGTATTGGGTTAAAAAACTTTTGTTAATGCCAAACATTCTCAAGGAAAACTTAAATTTCGAGCTATTAACGAATTTTTAGGTGGCAACACTAAAAACTTTATAGTGTTAACATTATAAATATCTTTTTTAAAAAACAAATATGCAGTGCTTTTAAGTTATTAATCGAATGATTTAGAGTAAGAGAAATATATACTAAATACAGATTTATCCTAAAACATTATCATAATATATAAATATATTTATATTAAAAAAAAAACATTACATAAAAAATAAATATATTAATTTCATAATTTTTTAGTCAATGTTTTTTCTAAGCCGCATAATACACAACAATAGCAACTTAATTACAGCGATAGGCACATGTAATATCTTTTATTTTGCAAGAAATTAAAAATGTTGCAGTAATGAGTATGTACTGTACAGTATGCATAAAAGTAATAAGAAATGTTTGCTGCTAAAACAAACATTTTTCTGCTGGTAGATTCTACAAAAGTTGAATCAAATTTAGTTAGAAAAATAGTTCAATTTGTTGAATTTATTTCACACATAACGATTTGATATTTAAAAAGCAAAAAAATATTATATATAATGTAAAGATAAGACAACTAATAAATGATACTGAAAGAAAAGAAATCTAAGGTTTGAAATTATTCTCTTACCGAACTTAGCATTTAAGAAATATAATAACGAATGCGTTTTTTCCAGTACACGCAAAACATACGCATATGTCGATGAGATGACGCACATGATTAACATTACACGCACAGCTATTGTGTAAATTTATTATCACGGGCTAACCGTACTTAGCTCAAGGTTGATATGGCCCTGTAGAGATGGCGAAGAAATTGCAAATTGTTACACCATTAGCATATAACTTGATACCTCCGAAGACTGTGCAATGCTTGGACCTATACAGTAATAAACAGTAATAATGATTTTTAGACATATAGAATAATTTTAACCAATGAAAGTAGTTTAGCAAATTATATAAACAATATATATATCTACATATATATATATATATATATATACTTTTCTTGATCTAACTAAATTGGTAGATACGTAGTCTTTAGCAAATATTTATAAGATAGTCTTTACTAATACTAAATACGTAATGTTTCAGATTTCTTGGTTGAGTACGACGTAGTATAATCGACAGTGTCATAAAGTTATGTCAACAACGATCAGATAGATCAGATAATACAGTAATATAAGGGTCAGAGTCCATTTACCGTATTTCCATAAATTATCAAAAAATTTGGAAACAACACAACACAAAAGATTTTCTGGTATAAATTTTCCGGTAAGTAAAAAAAATGTCTGTACCAGGTATATATTGTATATATAAATAGAAATGAAATTGTAAATAGACCTTCACGATTAAACCAATCTCTGTCACTTTTTATTAAAAATGATTTTCTATTTAAATTGTAGGTATTTTTTTTTCAGTCCGTAGCATCGAAATTATTAAAAGAAATTAGATATGTATGGTCAAATATAAATTATTATAAATTATTATTATAAATTATTATTATAATAAATTATTATAAATTACTATAAATTGTTTATTATTTATTATATTATTTGTTATTATATGTATTATATTATTTGGTTTATCATGCATAAAAAAAAAACGTCACAAACTTAATAATGCATGTAAGGTAATAAGAGAAATAATTAGAAAAATATAACTATTATAACTGTTTATTATTATTATTATTATTACTACTGTAATTAATTAGAACGCCCGCTTTTTTTTTTTTTTTTTTTTTTTTTTTTTTTTTTTTTTTTTTTTTTTTTTTTTTTTTTTTTTTTTTTTTTTTTATTCTGCACATATATTAAATTCTTTAAAAATATTACATACTGTAAAATTTTAAATTTTACAAATGCAAGACGATCTTTGTGGCATTCCTTAACGTTAATTTTATTTAATTTTAAAGTCATTATTTTTTACTAATTTTTTATTTTTTTTTTTTATTTTTATTTTTTCATTGCTTATCTATGATCATCTTCCCCTGCGAAAACTTTGTGAACTTAGTTTAGACTGCAGAAAGCAAAAGCACAAACAAACTAAAAATCTGTTATCCCGCATTATTTTAAAAAAAGTACGTAACTTTAAAAAAAAAAAAGACTAACGTTAACTAGAGTACTAGAGTTAAAAGAATTTTAAAAAAAAAAGGATGAACATGTTCGAGATACTCATTGTGTAATACCCGAGAGTTCAAATTGAATTTGAGAAATAAGTGATATAATTCGTCCTAAAAATTTTTTCTATTGGTCCACTATCAAACACCAATATATTTTATTGTTTACAGACACTGTTTCTATAATAATAGTAATCCGTATAACAAATCTTCTAAAAACAGAATTAATACCATCTTTGAAATGCACTTAATAACAAAGATAAAATTGTTCGTGTAACCTTGTTATTGCTATTGTGCATAATAGTACAATTTCATTTTATCCCTGATGTATAAACATGTATATAATTTGCTGCATTATTAAATAACTTTTTGTACACGTTATATTACGAATTTCCAAATCCGGTACCGAGACTATGCTTGGCTTACCGTTGATAAACTACCTACTTACGAAAATATTGACCAATATTTTCGAAATTTATCTTTTTTTTCCCTCTCCCCTTTAAAACATACCATTATTGTTTCTTTGCACGCCTTTTTATTATAACCAACCTACATTCATTCGTTCATTTATCCTGTCAACGTTTATTTTTGTCCTACCAACTGCGAAGTAAAACAGCATATATCGCAAGTCACTACCGCAGAATCTAGCAAATTAACGAAAAGATTCTTTTCACCCTCCTTTTTATCGTTTTGTAAAAATTTTACCAATTTTTTTTTTTTTTTCTTACTATTACGACGATTCCAGCAAATTGAAAACATCTTTCTTTTGTTCCGACCCTTACGCGGGCTGGCTCCCAGAAAAAAAAAAATTTTTTTATATTATTTGTTTTTTTAAAAAAGAACCTTTCTTTATCTTTATTTATTTATTTAGAATTTAAAGAACTGAACCCTTTCTGTATTTAGTTATTTTTTTTTCATTACTCCTTCACAAAGAATTCTTTTATATTTTTTTTTAAAAAAAAAAAACTTAATAATATAATGTCGAATATGACGGCTTCCGAAAATACAACGGTGCAAGTTGGTGAGTCACACAAAATTACGAAAAAAGAACTTTTAACATTTTTTAAAAAGATTACATGCGTAATAAAACATAATTAAATCTAATAATCTAATAATAATTTAAATTAAATAATAGCTCTCAGAATAAGACCATTAACGGCTGAAGATTTGGTAAATTTACCTACAAGATTTCAAAGAAATGTTCTTACAACAACATTATTCGCTCCAAATCAAGTAACTGTTCTTCAAGGTGAAAAGAAACAAACTTTCACTTTTGATCATGTATTTGGTCCTGAATCATCTCAAAAAGATATATATGATCGATGTATTAAAAGTATGGTGGATAAATTCTTAGAAGGTATGTTTAAAAATAATTCAATTATTTTATTTTTTTTTTATTTATTTTATTATTATTATTAGCTATTATATAAAAAAAATAGTGGTCCTCTTTTTTTATGATTACAACAATTCAATTCATTATCATTGAACCAAGAATTTTAAATTACTGCTGCGCCATAGGATTTAATGTTACCATATTGGCTTACGGTCAAACTTCATCGGGTAAAACTCATACTATGGGTACCGCTGATAATTTAACTTCACCTCAAGAATCAAGAGGTATAATCCCGCGGTCAATGGCTACACTCTTTTCTTGCATAAATTCTGCTCAATATAAAAATCGAAAATTCACTATGAAGGTATCTTTTGTGGAAATATATAATGAAGATTTAATTGATCTTCTCGCTGAAGGTGATGATGAATGTAAACCTCAAGTTTTAATAAGAGAAGATTCTAAAGGAAATATAATTTGGAGTGGATTACAAGAAATTAAAGTCGGTTCCGTTGAAGAAGTTATGAGGTAATATATATATAATTATATTATGTTAATTGTTAATAATATTATGTTATGTTAATATTATTATGTTAATTAATATTATGTTAATAATATATAACGATAATCTTTATTTAGTCAACTATCACGTGGTTCGGCAAGTCGGCAAGTGAGTGCGACAGATATGAACGCTAAATCTTCGCGTTCACATGCTATTTTTTCTGTTACACTCTCTCAACAAAAATTTATCCCTTCTGGTGGCGGTGGTGGTCCAGTAAGCCCAACTCCTATATCACGCCCATCAACTCCAAGTAAATTCGGTTCACCTCCTTCAAGAGCAGGTTCTAGAATGGGTAAACGAACGGATGATGGTGATTGGGTTTCAGTATCAAGTAAATTTCATTTCGTCGATTTAGCTGGTAGTGAAAGGGTAAGTCTTTATTATATATATATATATAGATATTATATATAGATATTATATATATATATATATATATATATTTATTTATTTATTTATTTATTAATAATATTATAATATTAATAATATTATAATATTAATAACATTAATAATATTAATAATAAATCTTTTATTTAAAAAAATAATTAGCTTAAACGTACATCCGCGATTGGTGATCGTGCAAAAGAAGGAATTTCAATTAATTCTGGTCTCTTGGCTTTGGGTAATGTAATTTCTGCTTTAGGTGATCCAACGAAAGCAAAAAGTGCTACCCATATTCCTTATAGGGATTCAAAACTTACTCGTTTATTACAAGATTCTCTTGGTGGTAACGCTCAAACTTTAATGATTGCTTGTGTTTCACCTGCTGAATATAATGTTAGTGAAACTGTTAATACTCTTAAATATGCTAATCGTGCAAGAAATATAAAAAATGTTGCTACTGTTACTCAAGAAGAAGCTGGTTGGCATGATTTAGAACATTTACAACATTTAGTTATTAAACTTAGAAATGAAATTAAAAATTTAAGACTTGCTTCTGGTTTAATTCCCGGTTCTGGTAGAAGTACTCCTTCTGATGCTATTAATTTTAATTATCGTAGATCTTCTACTTCTTCATTTAGTAATATTCCTAATAATTATAATAATATTAATAATAATAATATATCACCAACAACAACATCATCAACATCAACATCAACAATAACATCATCATCATCACAATTATCACAATTATCACAATCATCACAATTATCACAATCATCATCAACAATAACAACAATAAGAAATGATAAAGATATAGAAGTACTTGAAGAACAATTAGCTGACCTTCAACGTTCTTATTCTGAATTAACTCAAAATTATGCTAAAATTTCCGCTGAATTATCTTCTTATCAAGATAATTCTGATTCTTTAAAATCAAATTCTCGTCATTTAAATGCTATAATGGAAGTTAATGATGATTCCGAATTTTTATCTCATGCTACTGCTTCATTTCAAGAAACTGTTGCTCCTGTTATTGCTGAATATGAAAAATCTATTAATGAACTTGAAAGTCAATTAAAAATTGCTCGTGCTTCTTTAAATACTACGGAAAAATTAATGCAAGATCAAGAATTAAAACTTGAAGAAGCTGAAGATTTAAATTCAAAAAATAAATCTTTAATTATTGATCTTAAAAATAAAATTTTAAAACTTAATGAACGTGAAGAAACTACTGAAAGTTATATTAAGGATTTAGAATTAAAACTTGATTCTTATTCAATTGATCAAAAAAGAGATCAAGATATTATAAATGATCTTCGAAATAAAATTTCTCAATTAAGAATTAATGGTGAAAATAATGAAGGAATTATTCAAAAATTAGAAACTCGTTTAGCAAGAAGTGAAAGTAAAGCTGAATTAATGAATGAAACTGCTCAACATTTAGAAAAAGCTTTAATGGAAAGAGAAGATGCTTATAATAAATTAGATTTAAAATTTAAACAAGAAAAAGCTCAAGATGAAGAACAACAAAATTTATTATTAGCTGAAATTGATGATAGAGATCGTAGAATTTCTCAACTTGAAAAAAAAGTTGATGATCTTATAGCTGAAATTTCTCAATTTAAAAAACTTAAAGTTGATGTTAATAAAGTTCCTCGTCGTAAACATCGTCGTTCTTCTTCTACTTCTTCTTCTTCTTCTGATGTTGATACTCCTTTTTCTACTCCTCCAAGTTCAAATACTCCTATGCCTACTACAGGAGATTATTCAATAGTTTTAAATCTTGAATCTAAACTTTATGAATTACAAAAAACTCATGAAAAAACTGTTTCAGATTTTGCTGAAATTAAAGAAAAATATCAATCTTGTCTTGAAGAAATTGAAGATCTTCAATCTCAACTTCAAGATTCTAAAATTTTACATTTTGAAATTATTGATACTGATGAATCAACTTCTTCTTCACCAATTACAAATAAACAATCTGATAATAATAATAATAATAATATTTATGATCCAAATTCTTTATCACCTCAAGTTCCTGGTGGTGGTTCTCATCGTAAATCAAGATCTCTTTCTGCTGAAATTCAAGGTGCTGAAAAACGTGAACTTTCAAGTTTAGCAATGATTCAAAAACTTCAAATTGAACTTAAACAATTAGAATCTTTACATAAAGATAAAGCTGAAGGTTTAGAAGCTGTTAAAAAAGAATTTGCTAGATTAGAAGTTAATCATCTTGAAACTCTTGAAATTGTTGAAGAACTTCGTGAAGAAATTAAAAGACGTGATGCTTTAGCTCAAATTGAAGTTATGTCTGTAATGACTTCTGAATATGCTTATACTGAATCTGGTTATTCTGCTGCTACAAGTGAAATTGATCAATTAGAAATTGTAAATCGTCTTAGAGAAGAAGTTGAACAACTTAAAGAAGAACAAAGAAAAAATTTAGAAATAATTGCAAAAAATGAAAATGATAAATTAAATGATGATAAAAATGATTTAATTACTAAAATTGATAAAAATATTAATGAACTTAAAATTGAATTAAAACGTATGATTGATGATGAAAATTGTAATGAAATTATTATTCAATCATTAAAATCTAAAATTAAAGAATTAGAAGATCAACGTGAATCTCAAAGACAAATTAATATTAATGAAGCTGCTGCTCGTCTTGAAGGTGTATTACCTGTACGTGATGAAAATGCTGAAATATCGGATTTACGTCAACAAGTTGATAAACTTCAAAATGAAATTGAATCAAAAAGTCATACAATTGCTTCTTTATTATATCCTTCAATTGAAAATCAACAACATATTCGTAAACTTGAAGATGAATTACAAGAATCAAAAGAAGCTTATAGACTTATTACAGAAGAAAAAAATAATAAATTAACCACAATATCAGAAGAAGATGAAGAAGAAGATGAAGAAAGTGGTGGTAACGGTGGTAACGGTGGTAACGGTGGTGGTAATGATGGTGGTAATGGTGGTAGTGGTGGTGAATATAATTTTGCTGATAAACATGCTGAAACTTTGGAGAAAAAAATAAAATCTCTTGAAGAACAATTAATTAAAGCAAAAGAAGGTTCAATTATTCCTAATCTACGAGATTCTATAATTAATAGTTCTGATCCAACTTATGAAGCTGTTGGTGGTCTTGAAGAAAAACTTATTAAATTACGACAAGATCTTTCTCTTAAATCTGAAACTACAAAAGAACAAGAAATTGTTATTGCACTTCAAGAACAAGTTGAAAATCTTAAATTGGATATTCATCATAAATATGAACTTATTGAAATTCTTAAACGAGATCTTACTGATAAAACAAATCTTCAACAACGATTAAAAGAAAAAGAAGCTGAAGCATTAATATTTAGATCAAAATTAATGGATGTTCATAAACAAGAAACTGAACTTGAAAATGAAATAAATAAATTAAAATCAAGGTTAGATAAATTAGAAAGTGGTGAAGATGTTAATAAAGTTCTTCAAACAGAATTAGAAACTTTAAGAAAAGAACTTAAAGATGTTAAAGCAAGGGAAGCTGTTACATTAGATAGACTTCATGTTCTTAAAGCAAGATTAGGTTCTGATCAAGAAGAAACTCATTTACAAGAACAATTAGAACATTTACGTGTTGTTGAAATTGCTCAAAGGGAAAGAATTACTATTTTAGAAGGAAGACTTTCTGAACAAGGTGGACAAATTGATGAAGATTTTGTTAAATTAAAAACTGAATTAGCACTTGCAAGAGAATCTGAATCTGCACAAAAACGTACAATTGAAAATTTAGAAATTAAACTTAAAAAAGCTGAAGATAGATCCCAATTATCAACTCTTAGACGTGAAATTACTTCATTAAAAGCTAAGGAAGCCGAACAAATTAAGAAAATAAGAGATTTAGAATTTCAATTAAATGAATCGGTTAATAAAGATTCTTATCAAGTTAAACTTTTAAAAGAAGAAATTGAAAATTTAACTATAAATGAACGAGAACAACGTAAACAAATAGAAATTCTTGAATCTCGATTAGAAAATATAAAAGGAGAAGATCCAAATATTTCTGCTTTAAGAGATCAAATTGCCGGATTAAAAGCATCGGAAGCCGATTTAAGAAGAACGGTTCAAGATTTAGAATCTAAATATATTTCTGCTCAAAAAGAAATAAAAGTTTTTGAAACGGTTAAAGAAGAAGTTGCATTCTTAAAAGAATTGGAATCTGAACAAAAAACAACAATTGAACAACTTCAAACACAACTTCGTAAAATTAGAAATTCAAAAGAAACAGCTATTAAAGAACTTCAATCAATGAAAGGTGGTTTTAGTCTTCAAAAAGAACTTGTAGTTTCTTTAGAAGAAGAATTAAAAGTACTTAGACAAGATTTAGCGTTTGCAAAAGAGAATACTAATTCATCATCAGAAGAATTAGAAAAAATAAAAGAATTATTAAACAATACTCAAACACATCGAGATGATGCTCAAAGGCGTGTCAAAGCTTTAGAAATTGAAGTTGAAACTTATAAACTTGCAGGAGAAGCTGGTAATGAAAATATAGGAAAATTACGTGAAGAATTATCTAATGTTAAACTTGAAATGTCAGCTCAAAATGAAATGATTGTTGAACTTGAAGCTCAAATGATTATTATAGAAAAAGAACGTGATGAAAATGCTAAACGTGTAGATGAATTAACAACTATTCTTAAAGAAAGAGAATCTAATCAAAAAGATGCTATTAAAGAATTAGAATCTACGTTAACTAATTTGGAAACTGAATTAGTTATGGCTAAAGATTCTTCAAAGATTAACAAAGAAACTATTTCTAATCTTGAAGAAAAACTTTCTATCGTAAGATTACAATTAAAAGAAGCAAAAGATTCTGATGAAAAAAGAACTAATGTGATTAAAGAATTGGAAGCTAAATTTAAAGAAGCAACAGGAAATTTATTAGAAAAAGAAAATAATCTTGGTAATCAAGATAAACTTGTTGCTGAATTAGAAACTTTGATACAAAATACTCAAAATGAGTTACAATCTGTTAAAGTATCAGAAACTGAAGCTACTGGACGAATAAAATTACTTGAAGCTAAACTTGCCGAAGCAACAAAGATGCAAATTAATACTTTTGCTGCAGAACTTGAAGCTTCAGAAGCTGAATTAAATAAAGTTAGATCTTATGAAGCTAAACACGCTCAACATATTAAAAGTTTGGAAAGTAAGCTTCAAGAAGTTCAAGAATATCATCAACAAGAAATTTCTAAACTCAAACAAGCTGAAGAAGAAATTTCATCACTTCGAGAAAAATGTGCTCAATTACAAGAAGAGATTGGTAGTGCTCATCGTGATTCTGTTATTAAAAGTTATGAAACCATTGATAATAATATAGTTGAAGATCTTAATAACCAACTTAAAAAGGCTCTAAATCAAGTTCAAGAACAACATGATCGTGTTATAGAATTGGAAAAAACTACTAAACAACTTGAATCAGAAAAGAGAATACAATGTGAACGTAATGAAGATCTTGAAGATCAAGTTGAACAATTACAAAAAGATCTTGAAACATTAGCCGAAGAATTTGCAGAAGCAGCATCTAAATTTGAAGATGCTGATGAATTATCTAGACAACAAAAGACTCGTATTGCTGAATTAGAAAATGCTTTACGGGAAGCAAAGAAGAATTATTCTGAAGACATTGCTAATGGATTTAATGAATCTGAACATACTAACCCATCACTTGTTAAACTTGCAGCTGCTAATGAGCAATTACGTCAGACTAATGAAAGTTTGAATGCCAAGATTGTTGAAGCAGAGGAACAAACACAAGTTTTAACTGATAAAGTCAAATTCTTAGAAAGTGAACTTACTCGACTTGGATCAAGTGATCAAGAATCCATAAAAGTATTAAAAAATAAGATAAAAGAACTTGAAATGGAAAAAAATGGACTAGAAGAAGCTAATGAGGCACTTTTTGATGAACGTGGAAAACTTGATCAAAAGATTGAATTCTTAATGCAACAATTACGTTCAGTGAATAATGGAGATATTAAAACAAGTGCTCAAGTTGCTGAATTAAATGAACAAATTGTTAATTTAGAAAGGGAAATTGTCGTTTTAAGGAAACAAACTTTAGAGGATACAAAAGAAATGGAGAAAGAAATCACTAGGCTTTTAGAGATAAATGATCAACTTGAAAAAGATATTAAAATGAACCCTCGATCTTCTAAGGACATTAATGATATTACATATGATGATAATATAAGTTCAAATGAGCAATCCAAGCTTTCACGTCAAGAAGCTACTATTGCACAACAAAATAATGTTATCAAATCTTTACAAGATAAAATTTCAGAACTTGAAGAATCACGTAAATTATTACAAGAAGCAAATTCTGAGGCACGTAATTCTTCTTCATCAATTTCATCCAATTCATCATCAGAAACAAGGAAAAATTTACGATCACTTACTGGAAATCATGCAAATGCACCACCACCTACACCACCACCAAATCATCCACCACCACCACCTCCAAAACCAATTACACCTCAAAGTCCAATCTCACCACCATCAACACCAGGTTTCCCACGTTCAGCATTCCCTCCTCCAAAACCAGATTCTGAATCTTCAAGACATAGATCTGATTCTAGTACATCATCAGAACTTGCAATTGAAATACAAAAATTGCAAAAGAAAATTACAAAGATGGAAAATGAAAATTTACAAAATAATCAACTTGTTGAAACATTGGAATCCTCACTTAATGAAAATGAAACAAATTTACGTGTAGCTAAACAACAATTATCTATATTACAACGTGAGAAACAAGAATTTCTTGAACAAATAAAGAATTTAAGAGCACAGTTAGATGACGCTCAACAACAAGTTGAACAAGCCAAATCAACTGTACGAGAAGAAAAGAAAGCAATGGAAAGTGTACTTGAAGAAGAACGTAAAGCCAAAGAAAAGGCTGAAAAGGCACGAATAGCAATTGAGAGTCAGATGGAGAAACTTGTTGCCAAAAAAAGCAAGTTTATGTGCTTCTAAAATACATCATAAATTCATTAATATGAGCAGATTCTTTTATTGAGACTTTCATACTTTTCCGGCATTTATATTAAAGTTATTTAAAAGTTATTTAAAAGTTATTTAGAATTAGTATAAAAATAACTAATATAACTAAAAATAACTAAAATAGCTTTTTTATATCATGCAATGCAGATATAATTAAGAACATTTACTGCACCAACTACACCTATGGTTTTAATTTCTTGTTGGGATGATATCAATATTGCCAAAACAAAAAAAAAAAAAAAAACTTGAAAAGTGGATGATTCAAAAAAAAATATCATAAAACTTTTTTCATTGTTATCAATCCCGATAAGCTATGGTTTTTTTTTTTATAGATCTTTTTTCATACATCATGCATCACAATATCTATGTACATTTTTTAATCATTTTCAAATATAAAAGAAAATAGTCTTTTATATTTATTTAACGTTATATTTTTTTTTTTTACTTATCAAACTAAACTAAATATGCTGGGCTTTCTAGTTTAGCTTTTTTTTTTTTTTAATAAATATTTAGTTGTTTTTTTTATTATTTTTTATTTTTTTTTGGGGAATTTTTATAGATTTTTTTTTTTTTTTTTTTGAATGTCATCAAAACATTGCATTTCATTCAAATTTATTTTTAAATTACATTCATTTTATATTTAGTCAAACGTGCTGTATATTGAGTATATATAAAGAAAATTTGTAAAAAAATAAACATACATTAATCGTTATTTATTTAAATTAATGTGTTCCCAAGGAAATATTTGAAATACTGAAATATGTATATACGCTATCCGGCAATTTATGATCTTGATTCGTGCGGAGTTGCCGACTGAGTTTTAATTTGAATAAACATGTTTACATATGAAAAAATAACAAGAAGAAATAATTTCATGATCATAAGAGTTTTCCGGATAAAATATGATTTGATATACCGTATTTTCGCGTAATAACGTTATTTATATATAGTTTCAAAATAACGCACACGCGCATCCCAAATTAACGCGTACTTTATAGTAAGAGGAGCTTATTCATAGTAAGATTTAAAAGTTTTTTAATCTCTATATGAAATAAATACCGGTAAGCAATAAATATATTAAAAAAAAATCAGCTACGCTATCATTAGTTGTTGACGCGTTCGGTATTTTCAATTAGCGAACGACCGGTTGTATAATGGATAAGAGTGGATCCGGAAACAATTTTTCAGGAAGACGGTCTTTTTAACTTACTTAAACTAATAATAAAACATGCAATTTTCTATACACTTAATTAATTATTGATTCAAAGTAAGTTTAAACAACCTTTTTTGTAAAGAGAACTTATATTTGTACAAATTGGACCACCTCTGTAACGTAAAAATCGAAATATAGTACATTTACAAATCAACTATTTTTGATTAATCCCAATCTTTTTTAAAATTCACCATTTATTTTTAATTTTTTCAGCGCATTTCGATTATAACCATAAGAAACCTTAGTAGGAAATGTAAAATTCAACATAAAAATTAATTTTTTGTTGTTTAATTTTACAATTCTGAAGTAAAATTTTGACTTTGCATTCGAATAAAAAAAAAACTAAATATTCTTAAAATTTTACGTTTTTTTTTTTTTACAAGAAAAAAATAAGAGTGAAGATATAGATATTGTATTTAACTACTTGATACATTGTTATTAGCAATTTGATACATTGTTATCAGTGTTGGGTGATATGGCGGTCAACCAAAAATTTGCTGGTCAAATTGGTCTGGTCAAATTGGTCAATTGGTCAAACTGGTCAAATTGGTCAAGTCTATTATATAAATATTATATATATATTATATAATAAATTATATTTAAATATGCTATTTGACCAATTTGACCAGTACAGGTCCTTTGACCAGACCGGTCAAATTGGTCAAATTGGTCTGGTCCAATGGTCAAATTGGTCTGGTCAAGCCAACACTGATTGTTATTGATTTGGGCTTGAAAAAATTCACGTCAATATATAGAATGCTTAGAATTTGAAAAGAAAAATGTTAACTTCCGGAAGGGGTTACAAACTTCAGACTAATTACGTACAAGCTATTGAAAATTCTTTACTGGATATACAGTAGTTACTGAACCCAAAAATAGAGATATAGCCCGTATGATTTTGAGCTAAAATAAAAATCAATATTTGCATATTTCAGTATTTATTTACCAATTTACCGTATCATTGTATGATTGTAAGTTCATATTTTTTCGATTATCCCAACCCACAATAAGAATTATTTTTTTTGTTTACTGACCTATATCGAATTTTTTTTTGAGTGGTATTAATTACTATCTTCCTTTCGAGTATAATATTCTTTAAAACAATTATGTCTATCCTTGCTACAACATAAAGGTACATTGCATTTAATACAATAAACCTGAGATTGTGGTGGGTTTTTGGATACTTTTTTATTTTTTTTTGCCAGATACCTGCACCATACGCAGCTAATTCTATCTTCTCTCTATTCTGGTAGATGTCCTTTCAGAGATAACCTTAATAAGGAAAGTTCAAAATTGCTTGTAACATATTGTTTTTTTAAAAGACCAGTATCGATATTTTTAGCAAATTCTTCAATCTAACTTCGAGTGCTTGGTTTTTTCATTAATTATTTTCTTCTATACCTGTACTAATTAGGTCCCATACTTGTTGAATTCGAAAGTTCTTCTGTTTAATTTTTTTACTACTTTTTTTAAAAATTAAATAAGAATTGATAATGGAAGTATCCAATAGCCAATAAAATAAGGGCATCCAAGTCCTTCGTACTGGTAATTAAACACCATAAAACCCACGAAGCTGGTCGGCTATGTCTCTCCATCCATATAGTGATTATAATCATCAATCACACGAGGAATCAGTAAGGCTTTTTTACTAGTAGTTCCAAAAACTGCCTGTACTTTTGTCGCATTGGTGCTAGTTTCCTGAGATCGATGTCGAACTTTTCCAATTCTGCTTTCATCTCCAGTAACTTCATGAATGGTAGTAAGCATAGTTACTAGTCCATTGTCTATCCATAATATAGACAAAACTTCACTAACAATTACTCCAGATAATGTATCCCAATCTAATTTTTTATCTATTTTAAGTATTTTTGGAAATTTGGCACTATTTGTCCAAATGATTCCACATGCCCTAAACTTATTATTGCGCAAGTGTTGAAAAAGATTGATATATAAAAATAATTATCCATGTATATGTTAAAGGATTTATTTAAAGGTAACTGAGAAACAAGATAATAAACCTCATTTCTGATTTTATTTAAGTTTGGAATTTCCTTTACTTCCAAATTGTTTTGAACACGTGAAGTAAAAATAAAGGCATACGTATAGCCTGCATCGCAAAGAGAAAAAATTTTGTAGCCTTTCGGAGTAGACTTATTTTTAATTCTTACTATATATATACTTCGACCCAAAAATTGCACAATCATTTTATCTACGGATACATTAGATGATGGGATACAAATTAATTTAGAAATTGTTTGAACATGACTTGCCAATGGATCTAATTTAGAATACCAATATAAAGGGGGAATAGTACAGTCTGAAATATACATAAAGCATTTAATCTAAAAAAAAATCCTCAAAATAAATTTCTTAACAATTTAATAAAATATTTATTAAAAAATGTTGAACATACTTGTTCAAAACAAAGACAAGTCATAAAAGTCGCTATCTTATGTTCTGGAAATCTACTATCCATATTCCAATAGTCTCTAATACTCAGTAATTTAAAAACACCTATATATATTAATATCGCCAACCAAATTTTAAATTCTCTCACTGTTAACTCCTTCCATTTACGTCCCTCTCTAGCACCTTTTAAGCAAGCATATTTATTTGTATTTTGAACTATTATACTTAATTGTTCAAATGAGAAAAAAGTACTAAACATTAAGTAAAGAGATGATAAAGAAGGTTCGTATTTAGTAGGTAAGTGTAATGCAAATTCATATATTGGTTTTAAATGCTGAAATGTATTAAAAAAAGGAGAGAAAGGAAGTTGCTGAATTTTAGTTTCACAAGTTTGACTATGACTTTAACCACAACCATGGCTACGACCACAACCATGACCATGGTCATGACCACGACCACAGTCTTGGCTCCATCATAATTATGTTTACTTGTTCTTTCAACTTGAATTTCTTGAATATTTCCATCTTGAATATTATCATTTTTATTCATATCTAATTCATATTGCTCACGATTTTCATGAATACTACATGATAGTTCTACAACATACACATCTTATCATTCTGTTTATTAAATATTGAAGTTTCCATTGTGAAACAAAAATAATGAAAAAATAACTCAATTATTTATTAAAATATCATATGTAAGAAAAATTGAGGAATTCTTTTAGATGGTTAGTATTATGTTTTTCGAAATATATAGGGCGTAATTAATTAATCAAATATGTTAATCGATTGTTAATCAATATCTATCTAGAGTAGAAAAACAATTGGTTAATTTTGTAAAAAAATATAAACTAATCTGCATCTAAATTTGGAAATTGCAAGCAAATTTGCCTGCAAAACCATTTAAGGGATAGCATGGAGTTGTAGTCATTTGTATTGGTATTATTATTGATATCTTGTAATTTATTATTAAAAAAAATTTATAAACTATTGTAGTAATATATAGTATGTAGTTAATGCTAACTTGTGTTGATATTACTATTGATGTTTATTGTATTAGCTGTAAAAATTCATTTAAAAAAACTTATACACTATTGCAGTAATATACAGTATGTAGTTGAAGTTATATTAGTATTATCGCTAATGTCTATCATAATTTACTGTAAAAAATTTATTTAAAAACTTGCTAGCTATAGTGACCCACAATCTATAGTTAAAGCCATATTAGTTTGTATTGGTATTATCATTGATATTGGTATAAATTATTGTAAAACATTTATTTAAAAAGCTTATAGGCTATTGCAGTAAAACGCAGTATTTATTAGTTTGTAATGGCATTATCATTGATGTCTATTAGTAATTTAATGAAACTTTTATATATATAGTTAAAGTTATATTAGCTTGTATTGGTATTATTATTGATATGTATTGTAAATTAAAAAAATTTATTTAAAAAACTATTACAATATATAGTTAAATTTTGTTGGTTTGTATTGGTATTATTGTTAATGTCTATTGTAATTTAATGTAGCTTACTTGAAAAACATATATATTATTGTAATAACACACAGTATTAGTTAAACTTATATTAGTTTTTATTAGCTTATCATTGATATCTATCATAATTTACTATAAAAGATTCATTTAAAAAATTGTTTTCTATAGTAACACATAATAGTACAGTATATAGTTAAAGTTGATAACGCTATTGTTCTTTTACATATATCATGTGTTTAATGTAGTACAACAAAAAGATTATATAGCTGCTTGTTATAGCTTTGGTTGCCATTGTTATACTATTAAAAATTTTTTGAACATAAAATCTTCCTTATGTTCATCACTTCTGTTCTTTCATTCTTGTATGATCATGATCTGATCATCTTAATAATTTAATCATCTTTAAGCCTTAAACTATCCCATAATTATGATCAATTATCTCTTTCTAAAATATAATACCTATACTCACCCTATATTATTACCATATATAGATCTTTCTTATTAATATTTATAGATGTCCTGGTTTTCATATATGGGTAGTAGAGCAAATTTTGCATTTTTGATACTCCTGCACTTACTTTTTTGATACTCCTAAATGTACTCCAAAAATTTTATTACTTTTTTGAGACACGGCGATTTTAAAAAATCACGTGACTGCCACGATTAAAATTGACTAATAGAATTGCAGGTAAGATTCTAATAAAAGGCTTAAAGTTTTTTTTAATTGGAACTAATTTTTTTATTATGTTATTATTATTTGAATTTCTAATAAGAGTTGCAGAGATGAAAATTACTATTCCAATAGTAGTAAACACATCAATATTGGCTTAGTATATCACGAGATATTAGTAAAAAAATTTTTGCGAATTTTTAAGTTTTTTTAAAAAAACTAAAAATTCGCAAAAATTTTTTACTCATAGCTTATGTTATACTAAGCCAATTTTAATGTGTTTACTACTATTGGATGGTAATTTTTATCTTTGCAAGTTTTATTAGAAATTCAAATAATAATGACGTAATAAAAAAATTAGTTTCGATTAAAAAAACTTTAAGCCTTTTATTAGAATCTTACCTGCAATTCCATTGGTCAGTTTTAATTGTAGCGGTTACATGACTTTTATAAAATCACTGTGTCTCAAAAGGGAACTTAACCTATACCTGAGGTACAGAGTCTTAATCTATATCTATCATGTGATTATTTTTTATAAAATATTTGTGATTGGTTGATTTATAAGTATATATATAAAATTATATTATACTAATACAGGACCCCGAAATATACATAGATAGATCAGGTTAATTATAGGGTTACTAAAAAAAGAAAGATCTGCAGAAAAACTTCAAAAATAAGCAAAAAATTACTATAAATAGAAAAGATCTGCATAAAAAATCTCAAAAATAAGCAAACTTATACCTGACCTATCTATGTATATTTCGGGGTCCTACTAATACGCATTTATTTTTACATGTAAAACTATGGCACAAGAAAATTATGATTCAACTGCTTCTGAAAGTTCTAATTATAGTTCATATAGTTTTGAACAATCTTTAGAAAGTCAAATAGAACTTAAAGAAGGCAATTTTTATACCTCATATAAAGCTTTTGTTATAGCAGTTAAAAGTTATACAAAATAGCAAGGTTTTCAAGTTCGTTTAGGAAAATATGAAAAAATTGCAGCAGAACAAATTAGCAAAAGAACAATAGTATGCAGTCGAAAAGGCACTTCTGGTTCTAGCTTAAAAATTAGAAATAGATCTTCACAACGATGTAATTGTAAATTTTTAGTTCAGGCTTTGTGTAACTTAAATAATAATCTTTGGTATATAATTTTAATACAATTAAAGCATAATCATTCAAAGATTTTAGCTGATCATCAACGGTTTACATTTAAAGAAAGATTAATTCCATTAGAAGTACAACAAAAAATTATGCTTCTTCGATGTGCTGGATGCAATATACCAACAATTTGTGCAATTTTAAAAAAAGAATTTGATGGTATTATTACATAGATATATAATGATTTATATAATTTTATATATCAACAAGAAGAAGCTAAAGAAAAACGAGAATTGGATGCTAATGATTTTGTAGAAACTTTAAAACAACTAAAATCTTAAGAAAATGATTTTCAATATGAAATAAATATTAATCCCGAAACAAATGAATTAGAACAAGTAATTTGAATATTTCCAGAACAACGAATGAATTATTGTAGATTTTATGATGTAGTTGTTTTTGATAATACTTACAAGACAATCGGTTCAAAATGCCATTTGGAATTTTTACTGGCATTAATAATTATAGATAAAGTATATGCTTTGCTGGAACTTTAATGCTAAACGAAAATACAAATAATTTTAATTGGGGTATTTAGTACATTTTTAAAATTAGTAAATAATTATGCACCAATAGAACTTTTTACCGATAAAGATTCAGCAATAATTAAATCAATCGATCAGATTTTTCAACCTTTTGGAACTAAACATGTTTTATGCTTGTGGCATTTTCTTAAAAATGTAATGAAAAATTTAAACGGTGTACTCGAATCCGATTGGGCATTGTTTATTTATCAAATCTTTTTATCAATGTCTTAATGAATATGAAAAAAGTAATTTCATAGAAAAATGGGAACAATTAAAAACATATTATCCTAAAGCAGTTAAATATTTGTCAAAAATGGATAAAATCTAAAACGTTGGGCACCCTGTTATAATAGACAAATATTTATGGATGATATGACAACAACTCAAAGAGGAGAGTCAATGAATAACCTTATGAAAGAATATATGGATGCAATGACTTCTTTAACAACTTTTTTAAAAGCTTTCGAATTAGCAATAGAACAAAGAAAAGAAGCTGCTGAATTTATTAAATATCAAGAAAATAATGAAACTATCAAATTAGTAACTTCAAGTCCATATGAAAACAAGCTAGTGAGTTATTGACAAAATATGCATTAAAAAAAACTCAGCAGCAATTATTAGAATTTATGACATATAAATGTGAAATAATTAACAAGTAAGTTCGTTTAATAAAAAATTATTTTTAAATTAACTAATATAAATTTAAAATATTTTAGCGATGGCATTGAAATTACTTTTCAAGTAAAATGTTTTCAAAATCAAGCACAAAGTCGTATTGTCAAATATAATTTAGCAAATCATCAATTTTTTTGTTTATGCTATTTTACTATTTTTAGTGGTATTATTTGTAAACATATTTTTAAAGTTGCTTCTCAACTTAATTTAGAAGAACTTCTGCAAAATCTATTTTTTTAAGGTGGCGCAAAAATCCTAATAAACAAGCTCTTATAAAAACATATAGAGCGTTTTATAATACTAGTATTACAATATCATAGCAAGTTAATTCTATTAACATAAAAGAAGATAATGATTATGAATATTTTTTAAATGTACATGGCGAAAAGTTCAAGATATTGTTAATACTAGACCTAAAATGGCAAAGTCTTTTTATATTTCATTCGATAAAATACTTCAGGAAGAAATTAAAGCTTATGTATCAGGAAAAAAGTCTATATCTTTAACAAAAAACCAAATAAAAAATCCACCGATTATAATATCAAAAGGTAAGCATTTTAATAATAATATTATTATACTGTATAAATAAATAATATTTATTTTATTTTTAAAAATTATTAAGGACGTACTTCAAATAAATGAACTATCAAACTTATCCAAAAAACGCACATTAGAACCAAATTTACAATGCTAATAAAATTTTAGAGGTCGATGATATTGAAGAGAATATAGATTTTAAATCTGATAATTTTCAAAGTTCATTTAAAGATTGTAGTATTAAAGAAAATATTCAAACTCGGAGTAAGCTTTTAAATATTATATAAGTTTTAATACGTAAATTTTATTAATACGATTTTTTTTTTATTTAATAGATAGCATCTGTCCATTCTGCGCTAATTTATTACCAAATCAAATCAGAATTGCTTAAAGTTGGACTAACTAAAATTAGTTAAATTTTTCTGCATATTTAAATACGTATAACTTTAAGCACTTAGAATTATAACTTGAAGTATCATGATATTTTGTTGTATATAGTTTGATTTGATTATATAACCTATCGTTATTTATATTTACAAAAAAATTTTATATTATATATGTAGGTACTCCTACTTCTGAAAATAGACTTACTTTTTGTAAAATTCATCAAGCAGAAACTACTATTGTTCCTAATGGCATTCAAAAGGGTTATCCAATGCAAATTGATTTTGATTTGTTAGAGACTCGAATTTTTTAAATTGAAAGATGAACTGTTTGATATTATTAATAGAAAGATTAATAGTTATTATCGTGATTTTGCTTTAAAAATTTGTAATGAAATAGGTTCGAGAAAAGCTAGTACTCCAATGGCATTAATGGCTCGTTTTGAAGTTTTAAGAGTATGTTAAAGATTTTTGTATTTAATTTATTTTATAATTAATTATTAATTATTTTTAAATTATTATAGCCAGGATACTATGGTTCACGTGGATTAAATATTATTAGTGATGCACTTTTCAAACTTTTTCTTGATACAAACCTTTTAACATACGATCTAGTTGCTTCTAAAAACTAGTTGATTATTTACAAGAGGTTTTGGTTCCCGAGACAGCATTACGTCTAATTTCTCAGGATAGAGATAGTTTAGAACTTGAATTGGCACAAGAAATTATGGAGGATAGCGCTGATTTCGGTGATTATATGTATTCAGAATAATATTTTACATAGTTAATCACTTTAATTTTATTTTAATAAATTGATTAAATATTGATATGTATATTGCATTCAATTTACTTTATAAAATATTAATTTCGATATACAGATTACTTTATAACATATATTTGGAAGACTTATATATAAATTATTATTTGAATAACTCAGTCTTTTAATCTTTATTATATAATATAATTATTTAATATACACATTTATTTATCAAAGTCTAAATTCTATATAAATGCTACTTATGTATCTTCATTTATCAAAGCAGCCAAATTACAACCAACCAAAATTATTTCAAACACCTTATATTTGATTGTTAATACTCATAATCATACTTAAACCATTATAGCACAATTTTCATGGCAAAGTTGTTTGATAAAAAGTGCTCAAAGACTTGAATAGTATACTGAAGAACGACTTAGTAAGATGCGTATAAACCTATTAATAGAATAAATAAATGAAAAATCAATACAATATTTCAAAGCCAAAACCATTATAAACTTGATTTTCAAAGGTAAATGGATTCTAAAAGAGTCGGCCAAAATCTTGACAAACAAAATTCTGACATCAAGATCCCGACAATTTAGTTTGCATTGATTATAAATCTGGTTTGTCAGGATTTTGCTTTGATTTAAACCTAGTTTTTAAACTGACAAAAGTAAATTCTCACAAAACAGACTTACATTCGTGGTCTGAATTTAATATATAATATAAAATGTGAAAGCTCTATAGCAATGTTTAACAGTTAAAATAAATTATAAAACTGTTAGAAGAACGTAAGATGTAAATCTTTACAAGCCTAAGCTGTAGACTTTAAGTAGACTACACAATAGCTAAATTAAACCGGCTTTATTTATGGAATCATTGAAATCAAAAACTTGACTTTGTCATTTGCCATAAAGTCGTTGCACCATTTTTGTAAAGTAAAAAAAAATTACTACTGCTATGCAATATTTGTTATTTGGAGTTTGAACCAATCATATTTAGGCAGTATAGGATAAGTTTCTGTACCTCTGGGTCACAGAATAATAGCCTTTACCCCGGGTACAAGATAAGGACGCTCGTCTCAAAAAAGTAATAAAATTTTTGGGATACATTTAGAAGTATCAAAAACGTAAGATTTACGGCAGTGGACTAGGAAAACTCACCTTTGAGACTTTTTTATCAATTTCGAGATTTTTGATTCAAATTAAAGTTTGGTTTATATCTATAAGTATTTCACTTTTACTCTACATTAATATAATAATTTATCAAGATATTTTAACTTGAATGTAAACCAATTTTTAACGAACGTGTTCTAAAAATAGATTTACAAAGTTTGATAACTCAATTAATTTGATTGGTCTTCATAATCACATGACATTGTTTATTCAGTAATTGATATCTAAAAATAAACAAAAAATTCAGGGGTAAAATTTAGGTTTTACAGACAAATAATTGCCATTTTCTCAAAATAGAAAACCTCCTTCAAAGACGGGGTTTCCCATATGTATTCATCGATAGACCTGCCGATTTAAAGGTTGTTATCATTACAATCGATACATTATACTATATGAGACTAAGGCTGATTTAGTACTATTGTGATGATTATAACTTGCTTATTGATATATTAGCTTAACATTTTGATGGTTTGTATAACTAATTAAAAGCATAAAAGCATAATAGCTTGATTATACAGAATTATAAACGGGCCATTCCTGGTATTGGCGCTATGATAATTATACACGTAGGATAGATTTTTATATGGTTCTCTGTTCCTGGTATGTTCAGTCAATACAAGATTTCCAGATTCAGAATTCGAGAAACAAAATATGTGCGTTATTTTAATATAACCACGTATAAATTTGAAAAGTAAATTAGTAGGGCAAAACAAAACGCTAAGCAATACACAAAAAATAAAGTTTGTATTATATATATTGCACAAAATTGGGTATGTATAAGGTTTTGTGACACTTTCCTGCAGAATTATTTCTCACGGTCAATTTTTTATTAACGCTAGCCATGACCAGAAACGTTTCATTGTTATATACGATCTAGCGATAAGAATAAACACTAAAGGGACTTAGAAGGGCCATAAGAGGAAAGATTATAATGTTCTTAATCAGTAGTTTTATCAAAATTCATATGTCGCAGGAACTTGGAATTCCCAGATCGTCGAAATCGTTGACTTTTTCATTTGGTTGTAGCAATCGTTGAATCTAAGGGGGTCTACGTAGTCACTAATATATATTTAGTATTTGGGCCTTACAACCGAAATGGAGTTGCTTTGTTAAATGTGATCTGGCAGTGTTTAGTAATGCAATTACAAATCATATAACTAGTTCCTCCTCAAAAATAAATTTTTTCGGAGTGGTAATCTAATCCAAAAATCTATTAAAAGTTAATAATATATTCTGATAGATTATCTTTTTCGAATGAATATGAGAAAAATGGGATCTAGATAATGGACAGTATAAAAAGCAAGCTCCCGCCTACAAGATAAGTTAGCAATAACGTTATTTTTTGCTCATATATATATTTTTACTTGGTCTCACTTGCCTGTAATTATGTTTTAAGTAATTTGCTATTTAACAAGACTATGAATTTTTACTTACTGTGATTTTTCTTGTATTTTAGGTACGAAAAATGAGCACTAATGATAGCACCACCCCCAAGACCAATGATACCACCACCCCCCAAGATTAACGACAGCATCACCACCCCTAGGACTAATAGTAGTAACACTCCCAAGACTGTCTATCTTGCCACTTCAACACCACCCAACCCAAGACCTAGATTTAATTCCAATACAGAAATAGAAGAAATAGATATGGTAAATAAAATTTACTTTCTTATACGTATTTTTAGTTAAAAAATAAAATGTTTTAATTTGTGCATTAATTTAGATAATCCGGACTATGATCCTGACAAGGAGCATGATTTAGACAATTATATATGGTTTGGTGCTAGTGATGCTAATTGTAGTAATCAGGAAAGATATAATCGGGCTGAGATTGAATAATTAAAAAATAATTTTTTTATTTGTATATTTATAAATTGTTATTTGGCAACAATTTTAATAAATAAAGGAGTTAGTGACCCAGGTATTTTTTATTTTTTACATAATTGTAAATTGACAAAAATATTAGAATTTATCACACCATAGGGGCTGTCTTGTGATCTATATCTAGTTAATTATTTGAGAATGTTTACACTCGCATTGCCTATATATTCCATTCGCTACTTTTTTTTATATGTTATAGATGTGAATGATGATTGCATTCGTCACAAACTTTACACCTGCACTTCCACCCTTTAAAGATATGCCACTTTTCAAAATAGGTTTGTTTGTCTCTACGTATAAGTGTCTTATTCTGACCTTTCATCTTTTACAAAGTAAAAGGAAAAATATAACATGGCTAAAACTTTTTTATTATACATAAAACCTGTAATGCATGGCACTTGTGTTTGTGGTCTGTTTACAAACAAAAAAATCTAAGGCTAAAACCCCGCACCATATAAAACAAAAATTTTATGCAACATGTTTGAGGTAAGAAAACAATTCGATACTTTTTTATTATTATATGTTTGCCCTGTGTTTGAAATGCAAATATAAAAAATACAATTACTGAGCCTGGACACCATGTCACAAGGGTACAGTAATTTATGGCACAGTATGTTGTGCTTTAAAACTTTGGCAACCAGAGGTGTAGATACAATACGCACTATTTTTTCTTTACCTATAGTATTAAAAATTCTATGCATTTTCTGGGCTCTTTCCATCCTTTTCCGCAAAGCATCTTCAGAGAGTTTTGTCTTAGAAATTTCCTTTCTAACCTCACTTTTAACCAAAGCTCGAGCTCCTTTGCCGAAGGTAGGTTTTAACTCTTTATATTGATTAAATAAAGCTTCTACTTCTTTTCTTCAAGTTATTGTACCTAGCACTTTGCCAGTTGTTATACATTGTAAGTTGATTATGCTACAAAACAAAGCATGTAAAAATAAAATGTGCCACACTATAGTGAGGCTTATACTTTTAGTTCTTATTTTATACTTTATTATGTGAGCAATACTATGTGAATGCATAGTAACAAATTGATAAATAATATGTAAACACATAATAAAGTTTAATAAAAGAGCACAAGTATATTATAATATAGAAAATGTAGTAAAGTAGAGCACTACTCCTATATGTATTTTTATAATATCAAGTTTAATAAAAGATCTAAGTGAGAATAAACTTTTTTAACCAATTAAAACAATATCCAATATGCTATTTTATAAAAGTTTTAGCTAAATTTTATGTTTATTAAAAAATTATTGTAAAATTAACAACTAATCAATAATCAGATAATTGTTTAAGTATAGTAATAGTATAAACATGTAGCAATTTATAAGTTTGATCAAAAAGTTATTTAATTAAAAAGTATAGCAATTTCAAATATCAATAAATAATAATAGTACAATTATTTAGATTAACTTAAAATAATAATAAACTATTTAATAAAGATTTATTTATATTTATTTAAAAGATAATAATAAATAAATAAAAAAACAATTACAATATAATAATAAGATTACAAGATAGCTCATTTCAAATAATTATCAAAACCTTTAACAATTTTATCTAACAGATTTTAATAGCACATTCACTATATTATTTAAGCTAATTTTAATTTATAAACTTATAAAATAAATAAAACGAATGTATCTATTGTATACATACTGAAGGTTTTAAATTTTAGTAATATCAAGCTTAAGTTGAGCAGAATCACCTTGAGACAAATCTAAATAAATAAATATTATTTTTAACTAAAATATAATTACATAGTTTTAATATAAAAATTAATTAAAAATAAATAAATGCCTTTAATTGCTTTTGAAATTAATTTTGTGCTAATAATTTTGCTAGTGTACATTTCATCAGAATGCTTTAATATTGGCAATGCTTTAATAACTTTATCTGCTTCTAAAAATTGCTTTTTAATTTCATTATAATTTGAACTGGCTATCTCTTTAAGCCAATCATCAATTTCCTGATAAATAAGTATAGCACTAGGCCGTTTTTGTGGATCAGAATTCATGCACTTTCCAGCCAATTCAATATAACATTTAGGAGTTCCAGGTGCAAAATCTGGTCGCAATCCTCTACAAATATCTGCTCCAAGCTTGGCATTAAATTTAAGCCCATCAAAAGGTCTTTGTCCAGTTGTCATTTCTGACATAATAACTCCAAACCCATAAATATCTGCTGCTTGTGTAAACTGCTGCTCACCTGATAAAACTTCTGGTGCAACATATGGCATAACTCCATAAATATCTCCTTCTAAAACATTTTCATCTGTTTTTTTAGACAATCCTAAATCTGCAATATATGATTGTTGGTCTTGCAAAATGTTGCCACTATGGAAATCAGCATGAATGTATTTTGCCAATCTGTGAATATTATCTAACTCATCTGAAATATTTTTAAGTATTTCCAATTTAGACTTCCATGTAAGGTTGCAAAAATTATTTCTTAAATATTTAGAAAGACTTCCATGATTAGCATACTGAAATACCATCAAGTATTCCTTTGTTTATATATTTTGAGTTATGCCATATATTGCGAGCTTATTAGCATTTAATTTACATGTCATAAGACTTTTGAACTTGAAGTTTAAACAACTAATTAGTTTTTAGTTATTAGATAAATTATTAAAACAATAAATTAACTTCTTTTAAAAAATCATTATTGTTTTCTATAGAACTGGTCAACGTCTTGAGTGCAATGGTGCTGGATTGTTCACGCGCTCTTTTGTAAATATCATTATTACCGTCCTTAATTGTTTCAACTTTTCGTATGCCATCCAACCAGACAGCTGAATATACAGAGCCAAATCCTCCTTTACCGATTTTTTTAATTTCTGATAATCTATCAAATGGAATCCATTCAATCACATATTCATAACTCAAGGCTCTAAGTTGGAACGTTTTCATGCAATCGTCAATATCCTTATTTCTACTTGTCCACCTTGTTACTATGTCAGG
>QKWP01001168.1:22736-36160 GCA_003550325.1 Gigaspora rosea | reverse complement strand
CATGCTTACTCTCTGATAATCAAAATTGTGTAAGAATTCCTGCTTTAAAAAATTACAAACATTATAATAAAAAATAAAAATTTACTTATTACGCCATTCCTTATATTTTTCATAATTTTCTTCCACACCAATTCCATATCTGTAACAAATAGCAGTTTTCCGAATCCCATGTGATTACCTGACTCAGCAGACTTCAGATAATATGTAAACGCTTTATGCTTATCGATTTCGACTCCAATTCCTAAATTATAACAATATCCAACTTGGTACATCCCGTTAGAATTATTCATGTCTGCCGATTTTTGGTAATATGTGAATGCATTGTTTTCGTTTTCAACTCCTATTCCATATTCGTAATAATAACCGACCAAATAATTTCCGTTTGAATCATCCGTATTTACCAATTTTTGAAAGTTCTCAAAGTTCAGTTGAGCGAAAACATCGCTAATTTGTGTAATTTTTTCGTTTTCCATTTGGTTTTCAAATGATTGGAGTTTGGGTCAGAATTTACCGATTTACTGCTTTACTGTTTTTCTTTGTAATACAATAATATATCCTAAATTATACTGGCGCAATTCTGCACAAAATTCAGCTTGCAAATGTTATTGCAAATTAGGCAATAAATAAATAAAATATGCATATTATTGTGCATCTGCATGTACGTATACGTACTATAAAAAAATTAACATAGTGGAAGTTCGTTTTGATTGGCTAAAATTAAACTAAATGTGATTGGCGATGATCTTTTTTTTTATACAGTCAACTGTAATTTTTAAAGTACTTTTATAAGTAAAAATCATGTCATATGAGAAATTTTTTTTTGTAATACGCAATGTAAAAATCGACTTTAGTTGTTAGTATTTTACCTTGAGTTTTACTGTTTTTTAACTTGGGATACAGTGGATACAGAAGATTCAAAATCTAGATGAGAAGCAAAGATTTTACAAGGTCGGAAGGTAGTTCGGCGACCTAAGTAATTGGTGAGTAAAGTTGCAAGATTCTGTTTCCACTAGTTTTGCTTGCCTAATAAAAAAACTATTTCGAACTACATTCTAAACTGTACTTTACTTTTTTATTGTTATATTCATTTAGGTTATAAGTATAGTTTATAAATACAACGTTTATAGGTGGCAGTGGTTAGAAATGTTCGCGTATCTTGAAATCTATGTTTAATAATGTATTACGAAACTTAATGGTTTATTGTAAATTAATGTACTTATTATGAAAAGAATAATATATACATTGTGAAATATGGATTAAAGTAGCTATTATGAATAAATTAATGTGTTGTAAGACTATAATACATGTCTTCAGAAAGTACTAACTAATTTTTTTGAAAAGTAATAATTCTCGTCCAGGTATGGCTGATACTTTATCCAGAGTATGATCAACATTTTTTTCAGGGTGTTTTAACAACCAATCAAAATGAACTTCCATTATGCTAAAAAAAGCATAGAGGAAACTCGCATTTTTATGGAAAATCACAGGTTATAACATTTGTGTGATTGGCTAATTGATGTAGATCCAAACGTGATTATTGACCAATCAAATCAATTAAAACTTCTTTTAATATGTGAAATACATGAAAAAAATAGATTTATAATTAATAAAAGTAAAGCATTTTTAATACTAAAGTAATTTTATTATATTTTCAACTAGGGGTTATTTATATTCTGCGAGAGTGGGTATTCTTATTTTTCGCACCTCTGATCATACCAATCAGATGATTGAATTTTGTGTAATTGTTGTAGCCCAGATAACTACCCTGCACAATTGTCAATTGGGCCAGCCCAGATGACAATTTTTATAGCCAAAAATAAAAATTGGCCTAAACTGATCTCTAACTCTACTTTAATTTTACCCTAACCCTAATTTAATTTGGCCCGATTGTCATCTGGGCTACAACATAATGATCGAATGTATATAAAGACAAAAAATGTAAAAAATCTAACTATCTTAAAAAAAAATTAAAGATATTACAAAAAATTTTTCACCTATATGTAAAATTTCATGCTAAACAAGTTAACTTAGAGGACTTAAGAAGATTATCTTAGTAGGCTTTTAAGATATTATCAAAAAACTAAAGAAAAAATAAAAAATGAAAATATCCTAAAATTCTATTAAGATAATCTTTGTTTGGTGCCTAAGTAAACTTGTTCAGTATAAAATTTTGCTTATAAATACATTATTTAAAAGTATTTTTTATTAATATCATATGAGATATTGTTAAAATAAAAAATAACTCCAAAATTATAATTTAACAATTAACTAATCAAAATTGAGCTGTGAGATGCAATGTAGATCGCTAGATGCAAGATATACATTTTCCTTTCAATTTTTAAATTTTACTGAAAACATGTTACATCCAACATGTTACTACTCCTTAGTCTATACTACTGTAATTAAACCACACCATCATACTTATTATACTATATATTAGAGGTAGTTTGATATATTATCCCTTAAACTGTATAGCGTATATATTTGTATGCTAAAATATTTAAAGACTTATTGCAAAAATTTTATTAAGCTTTTACCCCCTACTTTCTAAGCTAAAATAAAAGCATATTATATGTTAAATGCTATATAATTTCTATCTTATAAAATTTCTTTTATAATTTTTAAAAAATTAGTTATCAAATGTGGATTGTAATAGGATCGTAATAGGACTTTGATGTCCAACTTTAAAACTAAAAAAGGAACCTGCACGTGACATTTATCAAAATTCTCCCCAATCGTCATACACAGATTTCTTTCATAATATATTGTTAAAGTTGATCATAACAACTTTATATAATAGGTTTTTGAGACAATGCCATAGAGATATGGCAGCCCAAAATTTGGTTCACAAAGCATACTTCATGGGCATCAGCTAAAGTTTTACTTGATGTTTAGGCCATACGAAGTAATTCACACTGTGACTGCGAATTGTGCTGTGTAACTTGAGTTTATGAAAGTTATCATAACCAATTAGAATAGAGGTTTTATTAAAAAAATTTTTTTTAGAGCTTAATTTTTTTTTAAAAATTTTAGCGTACAAATATGTACGCTAAAATATACGGTTTAAGAGATATGTATATGTGTCGTAGTTTAGGTAAAATAAATCATGTTAAAGTATTTATAATGCATAGCCTGTTTAATAAATATATAAAATTTTATGTAGCATACCACTCACAATTTAACAATTTATAAATCTATTGTTTGGCTTCATAATTTGAATGTAGTAGAAACTCAATAAACTCACCAATTACCAAATGTCCTACATTTGTTTTTAAGAAAACTTTCTGGGAAAAGCAATTGAAAGATTAGAAAAGATTTTCTGTTAGAAACACTCAAAATAAAGAATTTTTACTTATAAATAGGGGTACCTTAAGTTTAACTTATTATGGTTAATTGATTGTAAAATTGCAGTTTTTAGACCACAATCGTATCAAAATTTCAATTGCCTATATAAATAGTTTGTATAACAATTATTTTGGAATCTATCAGATGTGAGTTTCTTTTATGCTCTAAAAAAATTAGGTTATTTATATTCTGCAGGGTGGGCATTCAATTATTTTTTGCACCTCTGATCGTATCTAATGATCAAATATAACCAAAAATCAAATAATCTAACTATCTTAAAAAAATTAAAGATATTATAAAAAATTTTTTCATTTATATGTAAAATTTCATGCTGAACAAGTTTACTTAGAGAACTTAAGAAGTTTATCTTAGTAGACTTGTAAGATATTATCAAAAACTAAAGAAAAAAATAAAAAAATAAAAATATTCTAAAATTCTATTAAGATAATCTTTGTTTGGTGCCTAAGTAAACTTGTTTAGCATGAAATTTTGCATATAAACACATTATCTAAAAGTATTTTTATTAATAATATTATATAAGATATTGTTAAAATAAAAATAACTCCAAAATTATAATTTAACAATTAACCAATCAATATCAAGATATGAGATACAATGTAGATCGCTGAATGTGAGACATACATTTTTTTAAAAAATTAATACAAGTTACTTTTTTTACTTTTGTTATATAAAAATAATAATTATACAATCTACTCTTATTATTCTTGTTATATTAAAAATTAATTAATACAAGTCACTTACTTACTCTTGTTACTCAAATTATAGTGAATTTAAAAAGACTCTCAATATTATTAAGTCACTCTATTTTTGGGTTGAGATTTTTTTTATTTTTTTTTAGTTTTGAGATTTTTCTTTATATTGAAAGTTTTTAAAAAAAATAAAAATTAAAAAAATAAAAATAAAAATAAAAATAAAAAAAAATAAAAAAATAAAAATAAAAATAAAAAATAAAAATAAAAATTAAAAAATAAAAATAAAAATAAAATAAAAACAAATAAAATAAAATAAAAATTAAAAAAATTAAAAAAATAGGGCGTTTATTTTTGGTGCAAGTTGCACCATGTGCAGGGTCTGAATTCCCGAGTCGGATGCATCGGAATGCATCAGAATAATAGTCAGCCAGATAGGAATCGATCAATTTTTAATTGAGCATTATTTTAAAGAACAACAAAAATAAATAAAAATCACCCATATCACGAAATATTGCCTATAAAACTGCCTTCTACGGGTGTAAAATAACCTTTTAACCCAACCTATTAGCAATACCCTAACCCTATCCTAATAACAAAAATTTTTTTTTAGCGAAATTTTTTTTTAATGGGGCCAACAATGAGCGAATTTTTTTGACTAGTGTTTCTAGTCCTATATTTATTTTTGGTGTACTGCGATGTATCCCAGTATCGTCATAAAAATTTCGCCCCGACATGATCGTTTGTATAAGAAACCACTTTTTTGAACAAAAAAGTTTCTTGAACGATTTTACTTTAAATGTCCCTCTAATATGTAATATATTTTTTCATCTTTCACTGTTTTAAATTCTGCTTGTTTCAAAGTTTCGTTTCTTTATTTAATAATTCTAATAGTGATCCACAAATTTTCGTAATAGATTTTACAATACCAAGTTCAATAACATCTGGAAAATGGTAAGTATCATTCGGTCAATTTTTATCAGGTGCTCCAGGAATTATAAAAATAGCTATATGCAGTATATAAACCTCATCCGTAGTTCTGACCGTTCAACATATCAAATTGACTATATTGTAAAATGAAAAGAAAGCTTAGTAAGAGTGTTAAAAAACAAAACCAAAACCAACCTAAAAGATACAGTACTTGCCCGAAAAAAACAATCTAACTTGTCCTTTTAACTCTTGAAGTAACCATCAACGCCACTATAACCCTCTAGTTACTAGCAACTCAGCCATATTCTAATACTAACTACACAACTAACCTTAATCCAACTATAAAAAAACTACACATAATCTAAAAACTGACCCAACTATACTAACCCAACTAACTTAATTTAAAAGCAAATATACCTTATCCTAAAAAACACATCTTATCTAACATAATTTGTAACCTCATACAAGAAGCACTATTAGTGAAACAATGGTTGCAAGGAATGACGATATCAAAGAAAGCACAACTCCAAAATATGATAGCACCAATAAAGCAATTCCTAAGAATGATAGCACCAGCAAAATGACGGCTCTAAAGAACAACAATACCAATACCAAAAAAAATGTGGCTCCAAAGTGCGACAACAGCAAAACAATAATGATGACACTAGCGAAACGATGGCTTCAAATTGTGACAATTCCAACGAAACAGCGACTCCAAAGAGCGATAACACCAGTAAATAGCGGCAACAAAAAACGATGATACCAAGGAAAAGACTGCTCCAAAATGCGACGATGGTACTAACGAAACGCAGTTACAATATTATCTAAAAAAAGTAAACTGATTAGTAAAAAAAAAAGAGAACAAAAAAAATAACATAAACAAAAAATCTACTTATATTGCAGATCTGTGTAACAAAGATGTAAACAAATCCAGATTGTACCCGTGACATCATAACCCACCGCACCCCGCACCATAGTGCAGGGTGCACAAAATATATTTTACCAAAAAAATAATAAAAAATAGGAATTTATTATTTGGTGCACCATGTACTTAGTGCACCCCTAGTATATAGTATATTCCTATAGTTAGCAAATATAAATAATAATAATTAGAATTAGAATTAGTATTAGTATTAGTGTTGATATATACAACATTACACAGCATTAGTTTTGTATAACAAAAATTATTTTATATAATTTGTGTAATATTACACAAAATTAGTACAACATTATATAGCAGTAGTTTTATATAACCAAGTACTAAATCTTTGTATATTAGAGTTAGGTTAGGGTTAGGGTTAGGTAACTTGTATAACGTTACACGAATTTATTTTGTGCAACCAAGTTTATTTTTGAAAAAACAATAGACTGAACTTTGTGTAACATGTATGCATATATTTATATTATACAAAGTATTAAAGGGGTGCACTAAGTGCATGTGCACCAAATTATTAAACCCAAAAAAATAAATAAAAATAAAGAAAAAAAGAAAAAAAATTTACAAGAGTAATTTTATTGAAAAAAATCTCAAAACCAAAAAAGAGTAACTTGTATTTAGTGGTGCACTATAAAAAAAGAAATTAATGATCCAAATTCAAGCTTTTATGTTTATTTGTAAATATAACTTTACAAAAAGAATCTAAACACTTTAATCTAATGCCAAATATTTTTTTTTTATAGTAAAAATAAAATTATATAGTAAAAACATATTATTGTGTTTTATAGATCAAAATTTTATAATTATAAGTATTAAATAAATATATTTACTTTTTAGTATTCAGATTTAAGTCCCGACAATTCCTCGTACCAAACCTTCTACAAAAATCGAACTACGAAAAACTATACAGCTAACATATTTAATACAACAAACCTTCACCAAGCTGCTGTCGGTACAAAGACCATTCACTGGAGGTTTTGTGCTATGAAATAGAGATAAAAAAGACATGCAGACTTTTAAGCGAGGCACCTTGGCGGGCTTTGGTACTATCGAGCAAAGAAGTAGTAGAGCAACTCTGGAGGTTTGTCAAGCTCTGTGGATATGAATATAGAAGCAAAGGCTGGTTAGATATATTATTCTATATAGCGTAACTCTTACTCTCCCTTTGGGTTTTGGTGAATTTTCTCTGGTGTCAATGGCTTCCCAAAAAAATTCCAAAAAGTGGGCGTTTCGGTGCACTCCCTCCAAAAGATCGGCAGTGTTTACTCCGTCCCAATTAGGAAGGCACCTACTATTTCGGATTCAAGGTCACGAGTATGTTTTGGAAACAAAATAAACAATAAATGACACGTGAGGTTTTTTCGGAGAAACCGCTAGAGGAATTTTTACATAGTTTTCTTTTCTTTTTTATAACATATGTATGTCCGACCACTTTTTTTTCTTTTGCTTTTTTCATCTTGTACATTTACTTTAGGTTTTTCATTTAGGATGTGTAGATTTCTCCAATTTTTATTTTCTCTTTTTTCACTTTCCCCTTCCCCCTTCTTATACTTTGTGTTTTTTTATCTTTTTTGTTAGTTGCAAATAGGAGTTGTTTAACTTTTCTGCCAGGATCTAGGTGGAAGAAGTTTGAAAGAAATTAGATGGGACGGACGAGCTGATAGATCTCTGTCGGTGAGCTGTATCTTGAGGCCATTAGGTACAACGGATATAGTGAGATATTATCTATCCTTGGCAGGTCGCGGTTAAGTGCTTGGTAAATGGCCGAGTTATAGTTTTAGTTTTAGATCAGTAGATCGAACCTAATGTTGTTAGCTGAAATTGTTTTATGCCTGTAGAAATATTTTGACATTTGATATTTAGGCTGCCAAAATGTCTAAATATTATCGAAATCCTAAATTATGCCGAAATGTCTAAATAATGTCGAAATGTCTAAATAATGTCGAAATGTCTAAATTAAGAAATAATCTGAAAAACATATAGTAATAGGTTTGCTATCCAAACAAGCTCTAGCGTTCATACTTTAATATCAATACCTCTAGTCTAGGACTAAAGTCTAGGACTAATTATTTGAACCCATACCAATCAACTCATATATAAACTACTGACCTCTCAGTTCTAAAATTTTCTAAACCCCAAGGTCCTAAACTACATGAAAACACAAGCATAAGAAAGATGTCTAACATACGCCCATATAGCTAAAGAGAATCAGGGTGTCATCCTGCAGCATCTGTTTCAGGTCCCTGCACTGCCATTGCAGCCGCAGAACTGTATGTAAATATCACGAAGTAGGGATGCGAATCGATTCTAAAAATCAAAATCGATGATCGAAACCTCAAAATCAGTTTAGAATTGATGATCAAATTCTAAATATTTATAGTTATTTCTTTTATTGAGTGCCTAATTAGATTCTATTTTTTATTATTTAATGTGACGGCTGATGCTGATTTTGGCTGATGCTGAAGATCACATGACTTTTTGGTCCGGAAATTGCAGATCGGGAAGATCGGGAAATTTCAAAACAAACAGTCATTTGCCAAAAATTGCAAATTTCGTGCACTAACAAAAATTTTCCCTAAACAATTTTACTACATGACCTTCTATTCTTCTAAATTCTAGTTACTAACCCTAACATAAATGAACTTAAAGAATTTTTCATTGGTCACGTGGTTTTTGATGATGATCCTGAACTTATTTTAGGGTTAGTGATTACAATATGGTAGGCGTATTAGCAAAATTGTTCAAGGAAAGCATTTTGTTAGAACACTAAAGGTTGTTTCTTATGCAGATTTTTGTGTTACAACCAATTTATGGCAGAACGAATGTTTGTTTTGAAATTTCCCGATCTTCCCAATCTGCAATTTCCGGACCAAATTGTCACATGATATTCAACATCAGCCAAAATCAGCATCAGCCGTCACATTTAATACTGTAAATTTTTAGGTTTACAAATAATATAAAGCAATGTACAAAGTTTTTTGGTTGTTTTAAAGCTATACCAGAGCTTATTTTCAATTCTTGAAGAATTTTAATGATTTTGGATAAAACATAGACGTTTTTGATAAAAATAATGATCAATAGGGAATAAAAATTTTCCGCCAACATCACCATGTAAATCACAGGGACACACTTTTTGCAAAGCGCTATAATTAAATAGAATCTTATATTTAGTCATATAGTATTATATTTAGTCAACTATTTAGATATTTAGTCACATAGTATTTATTTAGTCAACTATTTAGACATTTAGGTAAATTTAGACTTTTGACATTTCGAAAAAAAAATAATGCCATGTCGAAATATATTTAGACACTAATTGCCTAAATAGTTGACTAAATTAAGTATTTCGACTAACAACATTAATCGAACCATAGTAATAGCATTTGTATATGTAACTATAGTTTTCACAATAAAACATAACCGGACCACCTAGTTAAAGTTAAAAAAAAAAAGTATTCAGATTTAAGGTCTCCAGGTTACCAAGTTATTCTTTAGATCAATAGAATCTTTAATTAAGTCTTTAAATTAATTAAAATATTTAAATTCTTTTGGGATTTGTTGCAAAGTTATATTTATCAAATATAAAAGTATGTTATTTGGATCATGATTTTAATAAAGAAGTTTTTCATGGCCTTTATATAAAAATTTATGATACAAACACATAAATAACTTTATTTATTTTTAAATTAGTAAACAATTTAAAACAGAAATACACGTATTCAAAATAGAAATATACAATTACAATAGGAAATACAAGATTTTAAAACAGAAATACATATTCCAAAATAAAATACATGACTTCAAAAAGGGTTGTTTATATAAGTAAACAAAAAACACATTAAACAAATACAGTAAGCTATGTGAAATATAATAGACTAATTGAATTTTGAAGCATAATTATACCAAGTTTCTCTTCATAAAAAATACGATGAAAATGAAAAAACGTTTTTTCAAACTAAACAAACTAAATTTGGTTGCTTGACAATTCAGATAAAGTAAAATTATAGCAAATGAATAAGTAAATCAGTATAATACAAGTAGTATCATATTCAGTCTGGCCATCGAACCACCATATTTGAATTACTATGTCGAATCGCCACAAGAATACCATTAAACACTATCAAGTCGAATCACCACCACAAGAACCGGTGAACACCTAAGAAATTTGAAAAAACTACAAAAAAGATCAGTAATGTTTTAGCATTAGTTATAATGAGAAATAACAAAAAAAAACTACTTATCTAATTATGATAGTTAAGAGTATGTAATAGAGTTAAGGTGTAAAGATCTAGATCTGGGCATATGAAATGGAGATCTACAAACAATATTTATAATAAAAAAATTAATATTAATAAAAAAAAATATTAATAAAAAAAGAATATTAATAAAAAAAAGAATATTAATAAAAAAAAGAATATTAATAAAAAAAAGAATATTAATAAAAAAAAGAATCTTAATAAAAAAAAGAATATTAATAAAAAAAAGAATATTAATAAAAAAAAAATATTAATAAAAAAATATAAATAAAAAAAATAAAACCTTGCTTCAAATTTCTTGCTTCAAATTCTTCTATACTCAAACTCTACTTTAATCCTATAAGACAAAAATGATACTAGTATATAATTATTTTGTGCAGCCAAATTTTTGAACCCATTTATAGTTTTGATAAATAGTTAGGGCAGTATCATTAATCACCTGATTATTTTTTATCAGAGGCCTACCCCCTCCCTCTTTCTTAATATATAAATAGTCAGGTTCTTATATATAATTTCAACTTTTTTTACACCCCTCCCTCCCTAAAAAATCACCTGATTTTTGTTACTCCACTTAGACTCTAAATTGGCAAAATTTTTATTTAATTAAATATTTTGCTGTGTAATATTTTAGCAAGCTATAAAAAAATCAAAATTTTATATATAAAAAAACAGATACTAAGTAAACGCCCAAATGCCTCAAGTTAAATGACTTTATACCAATAAGATATTTTGTATTTTGAAGTATGCTTTGTTTAAGACCTTTTACAACCCAAAATCACATTAAAATGAGTATAGTTGGAGAAGGTTCTTAGCTTTCATATAAAAAATATCTGTTTTTGAGCTTTATTTTCACCTGCATTTAGTTATTAAACCTATATGTTTTTAAAAGTTAAAGCATAAATTTTGTTGCTTATTAGAAGTCAAAATGTTATTTCTTACTTACTATTTGAAGTTTTTATAACAATGGTCTCTACATTATATATTACACAAACCTAATTTATTATTAAAATTGATCAATGGAGACATGTCCCATGACTATTATTCTTCTAATGATAGATATATAAAAGGTATAAAACTATATATGATTTTTTCTTCTTTTATTATTCTGATATTCAACTAACATATTAGTAGCATCATAAAAGAATATAGGTATATAAAAGGTATAAAAACTATATCAGATATATAATTTTTTTTCTTTTATTATTCCAATATTCAACTTAGATGCTAATAATATTATAAAAAAATATAGGTATATAAAAGGTTTAAAAACTATACATGATTTTTTTCTTTTTTTATTATTCTGATATATAACCAATACACTAGTAGCATTATAGAAGGATATAGGTATATAAAGGGAGCAGGTCAAAATCCCAACAAACAGAATCCCGACAGGTTATAATCCCAACAAAAAAATCCTAACAATAAAAATCCTGACAATCTCAACAACAAAAAAATCATTAAATTTATTTAAATTAGATTAGGGTTAGATGAGTGCCTAGGAAAGGGGGTTAGAGTAAGTGATAGCTAGGGTTTGGTTTAGTTGATTTTATAGTAAAGTTGCTCAAGGAAAGCTTTTTTTGATTGTTGGGATTTTTGATTGTCAGGATTTTTTTGTCGGGATTATAATCTGTCAGGATTTTGTTTGTCGAAATTTTGACCCAAACCCAGTATATAAAAGATATAAAAACTATACATGCTTTTTTCTTCTTTTATTATTTTAATTCAAGTTAAATGTTAAAAATATTATAGAAGAATATAGATACTATCTTCCTCCTATATAGTCACCTTCTATATAATCACAGTATAGTAAAATTTTTTTATAATCACACTAAAGTCTGCAACCACTTTACTAATAAAATTATAAAAAAATACCTTTTTATAATCACATTATAATAAAAACCTTTATACAATCATATAATTTCCATGATATAGACTGCATGATTATAGAGAAGAAAAACAGTATATAAAAGATATAAAAATTTTTTCTTCTTTTATTATTCTAATATTCAACTAGGACCTTGAATATCTTTAATATAGCTTATAAATAATCTGCATAAATTTAGAGATTTTTGCTACCTCCTAAAATCAAGTTTTTTTTCATTTAGGCAGTTTCACTAGTATTTTATTAAGATACTAAGTATATTGCTACTTTAATACATTTATTTACTCCTAATTTGCAAATCTGATATCACCCGGCTACTTATAATGTGCCCAAGTACTACCTGCTGCACTAATTTGAAAATAAATCTAAAAACTAGAGGCTATGTTAAACTAGCCTAAATGCTACACCAAAATGGCTTCTTCTTTTTTTCATATTCCTTTAACTAACAAGGAATTTACTAAGGGCACGATACGGAGAGGAGGGTAAAAAAATTAAAGCCAAGAAAATGAGAAATACAAAAAATGAAAAAGAACAAAACAAAAAATGAAAAGAAAAACAAAAAAGAAAAAAAACTACATAGTATAAGCATAAAGACTAGTTTAACAAAAAGAAAAACAAACTAAAAAAAAAAAGTAGAAAAAAAGAAAAAGAAATACACTATTATAACCTGTGAATAACTAAATAAAAATTATAACAAATACAACTATTATATTTCTACTATAAAGCTGCACCTTAACTAATATCTTTTTCTAACTATATGACAACCTCAGATATCCCTTAACCATCGACTAGAAGAACAATATATAAAGTAGTACAAAAAACTATATTCGTAAACAAACACATCACGTAGTTGCATTCTACTAGGTCCATTTGAATTTGGAAAGATAAACACTGCTGATCGTTTGGAGGAGATAAGCCAAATCACCACTTTTTGTTGAAAATTTTGAAAAAATAGCAGGAAGATGAAAGAAATGATGCCAAAAAATCACTTGTAAGAAATTTAAGAGAGAGTGTGATCAAAAAACTCATTTTTTTGTTATTTTCCATAATAATATCACAAGTTGCTTCATTGACAGAGCAGAAGTGATAACTCTACCAAAATTTTCTATACAAGGGCGCTACTTCCTGCTAGTTATCTTGTACTAAAATGCTTTTGGTTTGCATGCTGAATATATTAAAGGAGTCACCCTAAATAGAGAAAGTTGCCCTTTGTAAAAACCATAGGTCCTGCAAGGGAGCTGCCGTAAATCAGGTGATTTCCATCTCTTAAGAGGCTACCCCCACCCACCCACACCTGACACTTTATTAGCCAATCAAATTGCGCAAAAAATTTATATATTAATTAATTGATAATCCATCTGTCA
>QKWP01001168.1:0-21560 GCA_003550325.1 Gigaspora rosea | reverse complement strand
GTAATTCCGGCCAGAATTACACCTGATACTTTGGCTACCCCACCCACCCACCCAAAAATCAGGTGATAAAAGTCAGCTCCCCAACTACTACCAATGCTCCAACAAAAAACTTTTTGTTTTCTTCTATTGGGAAATTTGTTCCAAGAAAGAGTTTTTACTTCTAAAATCAAGTAAATTTGCTGAAAATTCAATTATTACATATAAATTTTTAGTAATTTGCTAAAAACTAAATTATTATATCTACTTTTATAAATCAAAATAATATATACAGTTACTTTTCTCTAATCTGAACCTCTCTAAACTGAATACTATTAAACTTTTCCTAAACTGAACAAAATCTTCTAGTACAATAGTACATTTGTAAATTTTATTATAAAGTTCAAATAAGCCATATATAACCTTTTGAAAACTGAACTTTTTCAAATTTTTATATAAAAAAAAAAGCAGTCCTAGCAGTTCGGATTAGAGAGAGTTGACTATATATTTTTGAGTGATAAACAAATTTTTTTAGGTGAGGTCATGCCTTGGTCTTTATTAAGCATAGTTATCATTACAACATTTTTGACTATTATATTGGATTTCTACAACTACCAAGTACTGAAACTTAGACTATTTGTTTAACTCATTAGAGTATTCAATATGTCCTACTTATATACTCAACCTGGTTTTTGCATTTTGCTTGTCCACTAATAGTACCTGTAGTGCTACTGCCGCTAAGTTTGTATTTCAAGCCATTTTTTTAATGCTACCACAACCTGGCCTATATTTTAAACTACTACTTTCCTACTAGTACTGTAGTATCTATAGTATAATGCATGCTCTTACAAAGTTCACCAATTCCAATACTTCTCCTATTCCTCTTCTGGTTTCTTTTCCAGTTGCTTTTCTTACTTCTATCTCCTGTTTTTTTCTCAGTTATATTCCTATTCCAATTTGAGGGCCTGGAAGAATCAGTCTGCTATTGGTGAACCCAATAGTCTTCCTTTTTTTAATACATGCTTTTGAAACACATGTTCTTTTTCTCTGGTGCGACTCTAGCAGTCTGATTGGTAGGGCCCTACCATAGGCCCCTTTAGTTATAAATCTACTTTTAGTCAGTCTGCTTCTTGAACAGTCTGCTTCCGATTAGTCTCTATCTGATTTTTGTTTAAGTACTATCAAAAGTCAGCTACCTCAGGTCTTCCCAAGTATGGTTTCCCTTATCTTATGATTCTGTACATAATACAGTACCAATATCCCCAGGATCTACTGATTTTGTGCATAATATAGCATCAGAGCTTCTAATACAAGTTGGCATAATCCAGATTAGGGAGCTGTCATAAATCAGGTGATTTCTATTTCTTAAGGGGCTACCCCTACCCACCTACATCTGACACCTTATTAGCCAATCAAATTGCACAAAAAATTTATATATTAATTAATAAAAACTTTGATATTATATAACTTTTGATATACCAAACCATTTTAGATAATTTAACTATCAAAATGATCCTCTCAAAGAGAGGATTCTAACAAGCCCAAAACTATTAAAATTCAATTACTAGATCGTAAGATCAATCTAGATTTATATAACATTATATAGTATATTAAAATATTATATAATATTTATAGTAATACAAATCAAATTAATTATTCGTAACGTTCAAAACTCTTTCTGACAATTACTCGAACCAAATTACCAACGGAAGAAAAACAAGAAGTTTTTTATTGGAGAGTTGCCTATACTTAATGTATAGTAGGATAACACAAGAAAACAGTTTTTATAAAGGTCACCTAACTTCCCAGGGACTCCTTTATATATTCGACATGCAAGCCAAAAGCATACTTTTACAAGATAACTGGCAGAAGGCGGAGCCCTTGTATGAGAAATTTTGGTAGAAATTAAAGTTTTCTTTCATCGACGAAGTTTCCTGTGGCAAAACAATAGGGAACAACAAAAAACTAAGTTTTTCCAACTGCACTCTCTCTTTTAAATTTATTTTGAGTATCGTCATACTTCCCTTTGGATTTTTTCGAAATTTTCGCCAAAAAGTGGGAATCCTAGCTTACCCCCTCCAAAAGATTAGCAGTGTTTACTCCTTCCGAATTGGAATAATCCGAATTGGGACTGGCGCCATCATGTGTGGATTTGGTCGCTACATACAAATAAACAATAAATGACGTGGTTGGATCTGGAGGGCATGTGAAAAATTTCTTATTTTTTTTTTAGTTTTGTTTTTCTTTTTTATATATCTGTACATATAATACACTGATAGATATTAGTCTTGTGGTATTATATAATTTTTATCGTTTATGCTAGACGTGTTAGTATCTACAGTTTCTATTCTTTCTTTGCTTTTTCTTTAGTTTTTCTTTTTCTACTTTCTTTCTTTTGGTTGTAATTTTGGTTGGTTTTTTGGTTAGTCATTTAGGTATTGTCACCCTTTAATTTTTTTCCCTTTTTATTCTTCTTTATGAGAAGCTCAGAGAAGAAGTTTTTAGGTGGAATGGATTCTGTGGTTGGTATTCTGAAGCCAGGCGGTGCTATTCTACTTGCTGATGGGGAAGACCGTCGCTTGAGTATGAGCAAACCATTTCAGTGCAGTAGCCAAAGTTGGGCACCAATTCGGGCAGCCGGCTTAGTTCAGTCTCTAAAATTAGTGTATTAAATTATATAGCTTTTATATAATTTGCTAATAAAGATCAGACGGCTATGAAGCCTAAAAAAAAAAAAAAATAGTAATACAAATCTATATCGATATTATGATTTAGTAATTAGAATTTAATGATTTTAGGTTTGTTAGAATTTTCTCTTTGAGAGGATCATTTTGGTAGTTAAATTATCTAAATTGGTCCAGTAAATCAAAATTATTTAATATTAAATTTATATATAATTTTATAATTTTAATTAAAAAATTTTTATAATTTTGGCCGGAATTTGATATTTTCAGCCAGAATTATACCTGATATATTGGCTAACCCATCCACACACCAAAAAATTACCTGATTTCTACCAGCTCCCTTACAGATTAACAATCCAGATTCAGAGTTCAGATTATCATAATGCAGATAATTTTTTCAAAAATTCAAACTCTATACCTTTTGTTACAACTACTTGGGAAGTAACAACAATCCAACTACACTATGTCACTACACCTCTTGAACAAATTTTCTTAGAGCACAAAGTTAGAATTAATTAGTAAGATTTTGAGAATCAGAGAATTTTTTAGTATTTTTATTAATAAAATTATATAAAATATTATAATTCTCGAAATTTTACTAATTGATTTTAATATTTTGCTCTAAAAAACCTGTTTAACATATAAAAATATATTATTCTAGTATATTTAATTTTATATTTTTTTAAAAATTTAAAAGAAAATGCTTAATTTTGATTTTTTGATCAAAAAAAGCATCTTCTTTTAAATTTTCAAGAAATATAAAATTAAATAGGGTTCTTCTAGGCATCTTTAGCTAGAGATATTTACTTATATCTCTAGCTTTTCAATCAATTAAAATTCAAAAAAGTCACGTAATCTCCATTTTTGTCAATCACTTGCTCGTGTGATAACACCGGACAGGTCGACTACTTTTGTGTAATCTGGAATTACGAATAATTTACAGAAAAGAAAAATAAAAATTTTTAACATTTGAGCGAAGATATCTCTACAACCACCCTACTAAATTCGATGAAAATTTTTTTTATTTGAATTCTATAGATCCATAGAATTCAAATAAAAAAATTTTCATCGAATTTGGTCGGGTAGTTGTGGAGATATCTTCGCTCAAATTTTTTAAAAAAATCGGCGTAGCTTCTATCTTGATAGATGTTTTGACTTTTCTCTAACTTTGAGCGAAGATATCTCTACAACCACCTGACAAATTCGATAAAATTTTTTATTTGAATTTTATGGATCCATAGAATTCAAATAAAAAAATTTTCATCGAATTTGGTCAGGTAGTTGTGAAGTTATATTTGCTCGAATTTTTTAAAAAAATCAGTATAGCTTTTATTTTGATAGACGTTTTGACTTTTCTCTAACTTATAGTGAAAATATCTTCACAACCACCTAACCAAATTCAATGAAAATTTAATAATCTGCACAGATTGATGCTCGCCTAAATATTAATAGCTAGCTAAATTTTCATGTATTAAAAGAGTACATTCGAATATTCATATATATTTTAACGAATGTAATTTATTACAAAAAAAAAAAAATACATATACCAAACACTAATCCCACTATTGTGCTACATCCCAATATTGTGCCACGTCCCAACCATCGTCCATACGCCCCGTACTAACTATTTGCTATGCTACATACTAACTATTGTGCTACATTCTATACTAACATTGCCTTTTTGATCGAAAACTCTATTTAATTAATTTTTTTTAAAAAAAAATACAATTTAACGAAGATATTAAAACAACGCAATCCACACCACCTGGACACCACATCGCAAAAAACTAACAAAAACAGAACACAAGCCCAAACTCGAACGACATACTAATGACAGATTTTGCGACGGCACCAGCGGCAGCGACTTCAATGGTGAATTCTATAATGGCACCAACAACAACGATTCATCTACGGCGAAATTATATCTAGAACAAAAAAAAGAACGTCAATCAGGTATGAAAAAACATACAACACCGAAAAGGAAGAATCCATACGCTAAAAAGACGTAAAACACAGACCAAGCCAAAAACTCCGACAACTCCCACGGTGACTTCAACGACAATTCCAAAGACCTACAGTGAAATCATATCTAGAAAAAAAAAGCGTTAATCGGTATGAAGAAAAAAAACTACAACAACTGAAAGAGAAGAATTCATACAAAAAAAATTAAAGCCACGAACAAAATTTATGATGCACCAATGATGCTGATTCCAATGACACCAACGACAATTTCAACCACGACTCCAAATGACGACCCCACAGGGATTCCAAAGACCTATATTGAAAAAAGTGTTAGTAGTATGAAAAAAAAACAAAAGGGAAGAATTCATACGCCAGAAAAAAACGTAAAGCACAGGCAAAATTCACGCATATTGTCTTTGCGAACAAGTTCTTGCGAATGAATCAATTTAAGACCCGAAGTTATAAAGTACAAGAGACTCAATTTACAAATGTAATACTTGTACAAGATTTTGTCATAACGAACTTTCTGGTGCAAGCTGCATAGCAATGAAATTATGACAGCATCAACGATGGCGATTTCAATAGTTCCAATGACAATGGTTTATCTATAGCGAAAATATACCTAGAAAAAGAAAAAAAGAAGCGTTAGTTAAATGCTGAAAAAGAAGCAAAGCAAGAAAAGCAAGCAAACAAGCAAGACAAAAAAAAACAAAAAAGCAAAAAAGCACGAGGACAAGGCAAAAAAGCAGACAAGAAAGCAAAAGACAAAGGCAAAAAATGAAAAAAAATAAGGATACAAAAAACGCGGTAAGAGCGGATTAACCTCATCTAAAGAAAAAAAAATAGCAAAATCAACAAACAAAAAAAGATAGATGATCTTGTATTACTTATCTATTAACATCCGGTATAGCGATGTCGTTCGACCTTGCATCAGCGATCGGATAAATATATGAGCTTTAGTCATGTGATTTTCTTGTTCGTTGATTGGTTCTAGAGGCCAGAGATATATAAACTAGGCATCTCTAGCTAGAGATGCCTAGAATTTCCCAATTAAATATGCCAAAATAATATATTTTTATGTGCCAAACAAGTTTTCTTAAAACACAATATTAGAATCAATTAGTAAAATTTTGAGAATTATAGAATTTTTTAGTATTTTTATTAATAAAATTATATAAAATATTATAATTCTCAAAATTTTACTAATTGATTCTAATATTATGCTCTAAGAAAACTTGTTTAGCACAAACAATATATTATTCTGGCATATTTAATTTTATATTTTTTGAAAATTTGAGAAAAGACGCTTAATTTTGAATTTTTTAATCAAAAAATTTAAAATTAAGCATCTTTTCTTAAATTTTCAAAAAATATAAAAATAAATATGCTAAAATAATATATTTTATGTGCTGAACAAGTTGTCTTAGAGCACAATATTAGAATCAATTAGTAAAATTTTGAGGATTATAATATTCTATATAATTTTATTAATAAAAAGGATAAATCTATGCATTGACACTAGCGATGTGCTTATACATCGCCTTTCTATTTGATTGGTTAAATTTTTTGATCATTATTACATTTTATAAATATGCATAAATAAATAAACCAGGTTTTTTATTAGGGTTAGGATTAGGTTAGGTAGAGTTAGGTATAAAATTGGTTTTTATACTAAAATTTTACAAGAATTTTTTTATTAGAGAGCAAAGAATAGTTTTATATGTGAAATTTTAAGTTATATACAACTTTGTCATTCTGATTATGCTACATTACTTCTGATTTCTAAATTTTATAAATCAATCATTAAGAGGCGAAGTATAAGCACAATGCAAAAATGCGACACATATTTAACATCTAATAAAATACTAAAAAATTCTATGATTTTCAAAAATTTACTACTAATTGATTCTAATATTGTGTTCTAAGAAAACTTGTTAAGCATATAAAAATACATTATTCTAGTATATTTATTTTTTATTTTTTAAAAATTTAAAAAAAGATATTTAATTTTGGATTTTTTGAATTTTTAAAAATCATAATAGTACAAAAAAATAAGATAGCTTATTTTTGGATATGATTCGTCTGATCTACCAAACTGATCAAAAAAACAAATATGTCCGATTCAGTCACGTGTATACACAACGTTGGATTCTAAAAATAGATTTCTAGAAAGTTCTAAATGCAGATGGAGATAATCATTATACAATTAGATGCAGTTAGAAAATTTTTAAACAATCCGATTGAAAAAATTTTGAAGGCTATCCCTGTACTAAGATATGAAACAGACAACAAAGAACAAGAGGAGTTTATTGTTAAATTTATGAACATCGCACATCCAGGAGTGGAATCAGCTGTTCTGTGAATTTTAGAATTACAAGAAACAGAAATTAAGAAACAAGAACAAATAAATGAAGAAGCATTACTTAAAGAAAAGGAACTTCGCCTACAAGAAGAGAAAGTGAACCAATTAAGAAAGGAAACTTTAGAAAAGAAATTAGCAAAAAAAAAGAAGATATTATTGGTGCTTTCAGAAACAGGCTGCCTAGATTATGGTACTGAGGAGCAACTTAGCAGTATTATGGATGCAGAAGTAGAGAAAGATTTATATAAAGATAAAAATAAAAAGGTCATATATGGGTTGATACATGCTCCGGAAAATAGGTTAAAGCTAAATTATGAAGAAAGAAGTCTAATAGAATCAACAAGCAGGCCTATAATCAATTCAAACAAAGGAAAAGAAGTATCTTACGTGCCAAAAGAGGTGGAAGCAATCATAACAGAGGACTCTTATCCTAACCATAATATGGATAGGGAGTCAGAAAAGAAAATGACCAAAATTACTTTTTGGGATATGCCCGCAAAGGGTAGAACGGACAATTTATATAAATTTATTAATAACTTTGGCCAAATAGAAAACTCATACCATACAGTCAATAGAGCCGGTCATGCTAAGCTCGAACTCTTAGTGTATATATCCTCTAATAAAGAAGAACAACTACAAAGCACATGGGCAATTCCACGCAACAATGAATTGTTGACTCGTATGACTTTTGGAGAGAATGGAAAAGAAGTATTAAAATCCAGAAGGAAAATAACGGCTAAACTTTCTGGTCTACCACGTACTGCAAATGAAATAATCTTGTAGAGACAGCTTAAACATATTAAAGCAAAAATGGTTCACATTTTTAAAAATAGAAATGGTTATCAAAGGGGATCAGCTCTAGTAGAATTTGAAAACAGGGAGGATAAGCAAAAGGCACTTAAAACCAATGTCAAATACTTTAATTTGACACTTAGTTGGATGCATGAAGAAATAGATGACCTTACTATAGAAGAAAGTCAGGAAGAGAAACCTACCATTTCATGTAATCGTTTCATAAAAGAAGTAGAAAGCAAGAAAGAAAATAGAAGTATCGAAAAAAATACACCCACATCACAAACTGATGTTAATAACAAAGATTTACTCTTGGAAATTCTGAGCAGATTAACTCGTCTTGAAGGGTCACATAGAATTAATAATCGTGAAGGCTCAAATTTTTGCTCAGCACACAGAAGCAACCATTCTTACAAGAAAAGGTTCTTATATGGAGAATAGGTGAAAGACAAGGACTGGCCAAATTACTCCTAATAGTAGCCGTGGGCGTCCTAAAGAAAACTGGCAGCACAAGCAGCAGGTGCTGGGAAAAAAGGAAGGGAAAAATAATTTTTGACTTTCGCATTTCATAATATTAACGGGATTAAATCAAACAAAACCAAGTTAAAGCGTCTAGTGGATTTGATGGGTTTAAAAGAAGTAGATATAGTTGGGTTGTGTGAAACGAACATTCAATAGAAAGAAGGTAATGGTTAATGAATAAGGATGAAAATTACAAAAGTTTTTGGGCATCAGCAGAAGAAGACAAGAAAAAGGGTTCAGGCATAGCAATAATCATTCATAAAAGAATTGAGAAGCACCTAGCAAGAGTTTTAAGATGGTCACCCTATGCAATCGAAGCAAATATGGTATTTAAAAATGAACCTGGTACTTTTTCGTCGTCTATATCCCACCTAACAACAAAGAACAGGAGAAAGAGATATGCAAGATTCTAGTTGACAGAGTTGAGAATATACAAAAGTCTAGCAAAGCAAAGGTTCTAATTATGGGAGATTTTAATATAGATGTTAATAATAGTATTTTAAATAGCAAGGATTCAAACAGAGGTCCTAACAGGAAAATTCTATTACAAAAGCTATTAGATAGAGGCTTCAAAAACACTTTTACATACTTAGAAACAGGCGTTAGTAGCACTACACGAAAAGGTTCTATCAAAGATTCAGAAATTGATTATATTTGGCTATCGCACAACTGGCATGTTGATCTAGCAAAGTGCAAAATACAGGAAATGAGCTTATACACGAATAGTGACCATCACATAGTCCTTGCCTAGTTGTTTGCTAGAAATCATACTCCTAGCCAAAGTAGTACTCAAAGGCAAAGAGCAAAAAGCAAAGAAATTTGTATTGATACAAATAAAATTCAAGAAGAGGATTGGATCACTTTCGCAAAAAGAACTGATGAGATCTTAAAGACCAAAGTAGAAAATCAGAAGAAGACAAATGGTGAAAGTGCTAAAACAGAAGAACTGCTTCTTCAGGAAGAATTGGATAGTAAATGGGATTGGTTAGAATCAAGTATAAGAACAGTAGCAAACAAAATTTTACCAAAAAAGTGTTTTACTGCAGCGAAAACAAGGGATCCTGGTGAAGACCAAACTAATATTTTGCGGAAACTATCCAAACGACTAAACAAACTGTATAGAAAAATTAAAAAACACATAGGACAAGTACCGAGTTTCAAAGACAAAGAGGAGTTGGAGAGCATAGAGAAAATAATCAAAGCAGAGCTAGAAGAGGATCTAATTTTTGAAAACGAGGTTGTTTTATGGACAGATGAAGTCTACAAACAATTGGAACTTATGGCTAAATTGGTTAAGAAAGTATGGAACAAAAGAAACATTTTATTAGAAGAAACTAAGATCAGGGAGTGTATAGAAGAAAGGTGCGACAGAATAGTTACAAATCAAAAATTGATGCTAAATAGTATTCTAGAAAGGCCGACTAGGAAAATTAAGATAGATAGAGTTTGTGAAGATGTGGGGGATGACTTTAAGTTATATACAGAAGAAAAAGAAGTCCTCGACCAAGTGGAAATACACTTCAAAGAACAATTCAGGAAAAAAAATTTTGACATGAGAAATTTAAATCAAGTATAGCAGAAGCAATATAAACCAAAAGAGGATATAAAAGAAGAATTGTACGACCAAGTACTAAGTGAAATTACTTTAGAAGAATAGGAACAGGCGCTTTCCACATCACATAACAACTCAGCTCCTGGAATATCAGGAATCACATATCCTGTCTTAAGGCGCCTAGAAAAGTACACAACAATCTTTTGTATTAGACTTCTGTCTGAGTGCCTAGCAAGTGGCAAAATACCACAAAAGTGGAAAGTGGGCCTATTATATCCTATACCGAAAAAAGAGGATTGGAATTTCAATTTGAATAATGTTCAGCCTATCATCCTCTTAGAAACAATACGAAAAGTTCTGAACAAAGTACTAATCGAAGATTAGATCGAATCTTCAAGGAAAAAAAAATACTGAAAGATCCAAATTTTGCGGGTCTGTCAGGAGAAAGTACTGAAGATTCTATACACATTTTAATTGTATAACATAAGAGGCCCGGGAAAAGAAAAAAGAGCTATGGATCCTTTTCCAAGACATGCAAAAGGCCTTCGATTCCATAAGCATAAATTCTTTGGAGTTGGCCCTTAGAAGAATTAAGCTTCTGAAGAATCTCTGCAAATATATTGTCAATCTTTTCTCCAAAAGACAGTTTGAAATCATAACTGCCTTTGGTAATACAAAACAAGTCATAGCTGGTGATGGAATCGATCAAGGAGAGGTGCTTTCTCCTCTGGTCTGGCATATCTTTTATGACCCTCTTTTGTATGAGATTCAAAGGTGGAGAAAATGGGGGTATGAAGTTGAGGTAGAGTGGCCTGTAGATTTGCGTACTAATAAAATTGAACATATAAAATGTCGGCAAGCAGTTCTGGCTTATGCCGATGATACAACCTGGATTGCCAAGACCAAAGAGGAGTTAGAGGAGATGTTAGAGTTGGCTAATGACTTTTACAAATTAAATGACATTAGAATTAACAAGAACAAATCAGAATTGATAGTGATTAACAGAAACCAGCAAGTGTCAAATCAAGAATGCAAGATTTGCTCTAGCAATGGAACAGAAATCCAAGCAAAGGAAAAGGATAACCCGGCAAGGTTCCTCGGCATCTGGGTTTCTGAGAAAAATGGCAAAAACTGTGGTCTAAGACTAGTGGAACAGGAAATTCAAAGTTTAGTAAGGATTATTAAAAAGAAAAAGGTTACACTCAGACATTTACAATACATTAACAACAAGGTTTTAATCCCCAGAATAGAATATAGATTGAGATGTCATATAGTAAGCAAGCGAGTGTGTGATCGTTTGCATAGACCGTGGTTAATGCTTATTAAAAACAAGGCAGGGTTGGCAAGTTCTACAGCAAATGGAATTCTGCATCATTGTAATCTTGTGGGGCTTAGAACTATCTGGCAAGCAAGGCTAGTACAGCAAATACCAAGTCTAATCGAAAGATTAAATAACACAGGAACAGTAGGGTCAGTAACCTGGATTAGACTTAGGCAAGCTCAGCTAGACAATAAAAGTACGGAATGTATTCTTTCTTGGAACACTGATAGATGCAAGAGTAGTGAGCTTCGATTCAATTTTAATGCAAAATTAGTGCAAGAAGCAAAAGCAATTAAGATCAAGATAGAGTACAAAGAGTTAGAAGAAGCACTGAAGCTCGCAGATAGACATAATAGGAAAATCTGGACCCTTTTAAGTATTAATGAAAAGAAAGTTTTTTGAAGAATAAATCAACCTTTGGATAATAGTGGAACAGTTAATCAGTCAAGACGGTGCACAATTGTTGATATGGTCACAATTACAAAAACTTAGAGGCCTTAGTGGTTGTGGAAAAAAACCATTATGGTTTCGAAGAATAGAAGAGCTGCTTATACACGACACTAAATCAAGAGAAGTAAAGTCCCAATTTAGATTAGAGTATGGAAACAGCTTGGCGACCCAACCTACCTTGATACCAATTTCTAGAGACAAAAGAAAGCTGGAATGGGTCCTCTTCGGTTCAAATAGAGAAAAGACAGAAATAGGAAGAATCAAAAGGAAAAAAGGAGAAGTTATAGAAATTGAGCACTGGACCGACAAAAAAGAAAATGATGAGTTTCTAGTTAAATGCGCAGAGTGTCAATTAGGGGAGGAGAACAGTAATGAGATATGCCTAATTAAGAAAAAGTTTTATGAAGGTAAAAGAGCTCTAAAAAAAGGAGTCGTCAAGAGAAAAAGGGAAAATAGAGCACTTTGTGAGATTCCAGTTAATTCCTTGAGCGCTTGTAGTGGACCGCAAATCCAAGGCCCGATAACAGTAACCCCAGACGTGGAAATATTTGTCGAAACGATGGCAAACTCATTAATTTATAAATATATTGTAGAGCAAAATTTTAGAATTAGACTCAAGGAAATAGCACAAAAACTAGCAGTATATCAGAATTTAGATATATACACAGACAGTTCATTAAAGGAGTCTGGAAACAATACCCAGCCACGAAGAATGGGTATTGGATGGATCATTCTTAACGAGCAGAATTAGGCCAATCCAGTTATTTTAACGCATTTTGCAGGTGCAATATGAGACTGGCCATCATCGACTAGAGCAGAACTAGGGGCAATAGGTATTGCTTTGCTCATAGTCCCGCAAAAGTATAAAATTAACATGTACACCGATAGTGCAAATGCAATTAGTATGATCAAAAAAGTGCTTTGTAACCAGAGAACATCGAAAATTTCAAAGCTGAAGAATGGAAGCATTCTCGCGATGATTGAAAGTCTAATTAGACGTAAGGAGATGGATACCAATTTCGTTAAAGTAAAAAGTCACAGTGGCATTTACTTTAATGAGCAGGCGGATAAGTTGGCAAAAGAAGGGTATAAAAATAGAGAAGTGATTAGTTGGAATATTGAGTGGTTGAAATTGGTAAAGGTTGTACCTAGGTGGAATTAGTACATAATAGATACCCATATTAGAGGTTTAATAGATAGCATCACAAATTTGTATTATAGCGTAGAATGGTTACACACTAGTAGTATAGAGTATTTAGAAAGTAGGAATAGTATAGAGTCAGAAATTGATTGGAAGAGTATTTGGCGAAATTTGAGAAAAAATGCAGGGTCAAGATGTAGAAGTTTGCAAAGTAGTAGGGAATGGGTGTTTGATACAAAGTGTTTAAATAACTTACTGCCAACCCTGAGCATACTGCACAAGAGGAACCCGACGATGTACCCAATAGATACCTGTATAGCATGCTTCCGGGAAAAAAAAGATTTGTAGCATTTAGCAAGATGCGAATTATATGAGATCCTCTGGAGGAAAATCGAGCTCAAAGCTGCAAATCTCACCCTAGAAGAACAGTTTCTTGCCAGAGGAAGAAAAAGAAAAAGAAATGAAAATGTCTTCACAATGGAAATGAAAGCACAGAAGTGGTCTTAATCGGACTATCAAAAGACGACAGGCTAGAAAACCGCATAAATTGCATAAGAGGAGTCCTCATAAGTAATAGCGATGAAAGTATAGAATTGCGAAATGCCCGAAAAAGATATATCTACGAGCTTAGAAGGGAGTTCAAATGAATCATTTGGATTTGCCGTTGTGAGGTGGTGAATAAATGGAAAAAGAATCAGAGTATCTCGAACAAGGACAAAAGGGAAAGAACAGTAAGAAGTAGGCCGCACAAAGAAAATTCACATAAAAGAACCGCAAGAGAAGTAGAATCAGAACACAAAGCAAAAAAAAAAAATGTTGGGACAAGGTTGAAATCTTTTTAACCAACTTAGTCCAAACTAACTATAAACCAACATGGTCTAGGCTCTATAGACTGGTTGGTAAACAAACTTAACGCAATCTTGACAAGGCTAGCGACCATCGTCCGTTAACCCGAGGGAGTTCCTTCAGTAAGTTGAAGGCCTGAGGATAGGAAAAAGGTTGCTGCGGCAGATCCATCTGGGCACTATACAGTAGCCGGGTGAGTCTTTATTGTAGAAAAAGAAGGGTTAAAGGCAGTAGTTGGAGACCTTTGTATGTAACAACATGCGCATTCTTTAGTCAATAAAGGCAGGATTGCCAAAAAAAAAAAAAATTTTTTAAATTTAAAAATTTAATTAATTTGTTTTATTTTATAAGAATTGACCAATTTTAAATTTATATAAATCTATTTAAAATATAATTAATTTTTATAATTTATATTTTAAAATAAAAAAATAAAACCTATAAAGTATTTTAATAATAAATTTAAAATTTTATAATAAAAATTTGAATTAATATAAATACACCTGTAGGGTACATTAAATTTTTTGTACCCATGATTTTAATCATATGGTATTACATACAAAAATAGTAATGCTGATATTGTTTATATTAGGGTTAGGGTGAGTATTATGTTAGGATTTGAGTTTAGACTATTATATAGTAAAATTGCTCAAGGAAATCTTTTTATTAATGCATAGAAGGTGGTTTAGTATGCAATTTCTTACAAAATGAGTGATTTTTGTCAAAACGTATGTTTGTTTTAAATTTTTCTGATTGTGTAATGTTACACCTGATCTTGAATTTTGGTAGCAATCTATATGTCACATGATGTAGATATATGTACCTTCAGGTACATATATATTAACACTAAAAATTTTTTACATTATATTATATAATTTTTTGTAGACAAATTTGCTTGCAACTGCTTAATACATGAAGAGATAGTAATATTATTAAAATCTGTTTAGTAGATGCAAAAATATTGCTATAAAATGATTTGCTGACTAATGTAAACAAACTAAGTTGTATCAGTCCTGAAAAAGACCGGTCCAGGACCAGTTCTGAACTGGGACCGATAAGGACTATAGGACTATTAAAGGACTGGTCCTTGTAAACATAACTGTGATATTTTGTATCACCTAATCAAATTTCTTGATCAGGGTATAACGTAGATCATATGATGTTTGTTTATATCTAATAGTAAATAATTATGTCATTTGTGGCCAATAAAATCTTATGCATTAAGATTGATGTAATCATTAAAGGACCGTTATGGAACTGAAGGACCGGACCAGATTGGGACTATAAACACTATGATAATGGTCCTCTTAGGGACTGGACCGGACCGGACTGATGCAACCCTAAAACAAACTATTGTTTATATGAAATAGCATTTTTGACTATAGTAAAACTTATAGTTATTTGCATTACAATTTACTATATATAGTTATATATAGTTCCTTTATTCAAAAACAAATTATTAATTAGAAAATTTTTTTAATATAAAAAGACCTCAGACATTTTTTATATAGGTAATAACTGAATTTTAGCCAATTTTAACCTAATTTGCTAAAAATAATAAATGAAAATTTACTTTAATGACTTCTGATCTAGTGATCAGAATTGAATAAACTTTTTTTTTGTTAGATGTGTCTTACTGAGAGCTTCATTTTTTTAAAACAAGTTTATTCAAATTTGACTACTGGATGCCAAGATAATTGTAAATATTATTTTTTAGCTTCTTAAATTTTAAAGGTTTTTACTGAAAAAATAAAGTATGCTCTCTGTACTAGATATCTATGGTTCTAATATAAATATGATTATATATTTATATAAATTATATAGCCTAAATTTTATAAATATTATTTAAATAAATTTATAAATTTTATTAAACAAAAAAATTTTAAATTAATTAAATTATATTTAAAATAATTAATATTAGTAAGTATAGAAAACTCTTTTTAATAGTCACTTGTACCAAATTTTTACACAAACAAAAACCAAAAAATTTGCTAGAGTAAGAAGAAGAAGCACTACAAAATAATAGTTTTTATAAAATTCAACTAAGGGTCTTTGTCTGCTCTACTTGCAAAGACTCTTTCATATATTTGGTATACAAACCAAGAGTATTAATATACAAAATAACTAGCAGAAAGTAGTGCCTTTGTAAACAAATTTTTAAAAAAGAAGTTTTTTATTAACAAACATATTGGTGGATCTGCAAATCATGTTAAATTTTTTGATACATTTAAATTTGATATATATAGATCTTTAATTCATCAGTTATTTAACAAATATATAATTTTTAATGCATCAATCATTTGACAAATATATAAACTAATTAAATTTGGATATAAATATAAATTTTAACTAATTCTATACTTCTGTATTATATAATTAGATTTTGAATTTATAAATATTCAAATTGCTTACTATGTATCATTTTTTTTATTTGTTTTTTTAAAATATATGTAGTGAAGTTAATAGAAATGGGACAAATTTATTAGATAAATTTGTCCTATTTCTATTGACCTCCCCCATATATTTAGTTCAGTAGTATGATGACTTACATCTAATAATAATAAGTTTATTTTATTTTATTTATATTTTACAGATCTTTTATATTATAGTAGTTTATTTATTTTGGTTCTTACAATCTTAAGTTACTAAATCATTATATACAAGACCCTATAGACTTACCACATTGTATACCTAGATGTGAATTATAAGACTATATTAATTAAAGTTGCCTGCTCCATCTAACTGTTTTGGCTTAGAACCTAACTTATTTGTTTGAATAAGCCAAATAAGAATATCTTTTCTACCTACTGAGACTTAACGAAAGGACTAAATATGGCAACTATAGCTAAGATTTTTGAGTAGGGTGAGGGGCATGGGGTTCATGGGCATGCCCTGGGCATGCCTCTGGGCATGCCTTTAGGCCAAAAGGCATGCCCATGTTACATGACTAAATATTTATACTATTAATTTCATAATGAATTTGAATAATAAAAAACCCTTATACACTCACTTGAATAAAATAAACTTAGATAAATAAGTATAAAAATTGATGCTGCTTACTTCACCAATAGCTATTTTACCAATATTCATTTAGCTAACATCACAAGATTAGGTTAGCAATTAATTAAGTGCCAGGTATATATTTAATAAACTAGGAAAACACATGCTATTAAGTCCGGAGCTAAAAATTATAAGCTTTTTTGATATGTATAATTAACTATATATATATTTATAATTTATTTATATACAACTTTATTTGTAAAATTAAACTTATTTGCTATTTATAAGATAAATACAGTATATAACAGAAATAATAAATGACCTGAAATAACCCAAATAACCCAAATGACTAATGACCAGTCAAAAGCCAAATGACAATTGAATTATTTGAAAATTAATATAATCTGATTGGTCAATTTTAAGTATTGTAAAATACCAATATCAGTATAGTAATAAATATGTACAGTGCAAGAAATCAAAGTGAAGGTAATGAACATATTTTTTGTTTTCTGATTGGTTGAATATATTGACAGGGGCATGCTCAGGCACGAAGGGCATGCCTCCAGTCCAAGGCATGCCCAGGAGGGCATGCCTAAAAAATTATCCGTGCCCCTCACCCTACTTTTGAGATATAGACTAATTATTTATTATCTTGCCTACAAAATTCTTTTATTAATTGTTCAAACTTGTCTTTATTGATAAATAATATCTTTCAATTTTTTACTTTTCAATATTTTTTTTTAAAAATATAAATTCTTGGCTGTGTACTATATAGTGCTACATATAGTACCCTTTGAAGTAGTATTTTTCTTTTTTTTTGAAAAGTAATTTGTGGCTAATGTTTATAGTTAATGCTACGATTTTTCATTGGGTTTGATATATTTAATAGCAATGAATATAGTATTTTTCTTTTTTTTTGAAAAGTAATTTGTGGCTAATGTTTATAGTTAATGCTACAATCTTTTATTGGGTTTGATATATTTAATAGCAATGAATATATCTGATATAGATTAGTAGTAATATATTATTCTTCATCTTTCAATATCTGGAATTATTATTCAATCTAGACCAGGTACTACATGCAGCACTATACATACTAGACCCAGTCTATTTTAGGTTTTAAAATTGAATTATAAAAGATCCAGAACAATTTATAGTATTTACTTTCTTTAATATAACTTAGTAGTTATCTGTTATACTTTATTACTTATATAAATTAAATTGTAATTTATAAAGCAGTTTAAAGTGTTCTAGAATTTTGTGACTAAAAATTAATGATTCACAAATATAACTCTTATTGTAATCTAATAGTTTGTAATAATCTATACCACCTAATTCTGAGTTTGTCCGTTTAAACATTTTTGATTGGCTGCAACAGATTTTGGAAACTTCTAAACTGAAATTCTGGAATTTTGGAAACTTCTAATTGGGTTTGTGCGCTTTAACGTTTTTTGATTGGTCGTACCTAAAAAATGTAACCTAATGTGAGAAACTAATATAAATACGTAAGATGATTATGACGATTATCACGGCGAGTACTTTTGAGTAATTGTTATATCATTTTTTATAATTATATAATCTTTTCTATCTATCTATCTATCTTCTATCTATTATTATTTAATTTTGAGATCGTGCGCTTTAACATTTTTGATTGGCCGTATTCACAAAATGTGATCTGAGCGTGGGAAACCTTCAAAATATGATAATTCGGTAATTATTACAACATTTTCTATTATTTCAGAATTTGCATTCAATTTTATTTGGTTACTAGTAATAACGTCATTGATTTTCTTAATATTTTATGCAAGGTAGGCGTAGTTTCTATAACGGTTATTTTATTAATTTATTAAATTTTGAGATCGGTGCTTTAACGTTTTTGATTGGCCGTATTCACAAAATGTGATCTGTGTGTGGAAAACCTTCGAAATATGATAATTCGGTAATTATTACAACATTTTCTATTATTTCAGAATTTGCATTCAATTTTATTTGGTTACTAGTAATAACATCATTGATTATTCATGATATTTTATGCAAGGTAGACGTAGTTTCTATAACGGTTATTTTATTAATTTATTAATTTATTATTAGAAACTACCTGATTGGACTTTTATTCATAATTTGATTGTATATCGCATGACATATGCACTTATGACTTTCCTATACCCCTAAAATAAATTCATCCATTTAAAAAATATTTTTTTGATTAGTCAATGTATTAGAAAACTTCTTTTTTCACACAATTCATTATGGTAAGAATGACAACGGCTAAGCTTACGTTTAAATATCATTATTAATTGGTCAACTTCAGAAACGTGTGGGAAAACTTATGGTTAATAATGACGACATATTTAAATTTAGCTACTTTCAATAATTTAATTTGGGGTTATTTTTATTGGCTCATCCAAAAAACGTGATCAAATTGTGGAAAAATTTTGTCATCCATGACGATTTGTTATTATATCGTGATTTATAAATAAACTATAAATTACTAGGGCAAGCATGAAGATCACTTTTGCAATTGTTTTCAGTGAATATAGGCCACGCAAAGTTGATTTTTCGTTCCTACATTGCATGGAATCTATCAGTTGGTCGAATAATGTTTATATCTATCTAAAATTAGGCCACACGAAGTTGATTTTTCGTTTGCATTAATGGGATCTGAAAACTTTGGTCAGTCAAGATCTTTTTTTTTTTTCTTTAATTTACTGTTAATAATATGATCATGCTCACATTTAAGATTAGCCTATACAATATTGAATTTCCGTTTTGCATTACACAGAACCTGAAAACTTCTGTTAGTCGGTCAGATTTTTGTTTTTTTTAAGCAAAGTTGATTTTTCATTTTGCATTACACAGTATCTGTCAGTTTTTTTTTATTTTTATCGGTTTGCATTAAATGGAATCTGAAAACATCGGTTGGTCGATCAGTTTTTATTTACATGGAATCTGAAAACTGCAGTCAGTTTTTTTTCTATTTTTATTTTTTTTTTAATTTACTGTAAATTAATAACCACCTTTTTTGATAGGTTAATAATGATGGCAGAATTAAAGCTGCATCCAAAATGTGATCAAATTTTTGGTCATCCTATGATGATCCTATTTAAAGCTGTATATAAATCGACAGGGTAAATATGGAGCTCGCTTTGGCAATTGTTTTCAAGAGAATGTATGTATAATTTGACCACGCAAAGTTCACTTCCATTTTGTATTATATAGAATCTAAAAACTTCAATTAGTTGGTCAGTTTTTTTTTAAAATTTATTGTAATCATATTTAAGATTAAGCAGTGCTTGGTTGATTTTTATTTTGCATTATATATAATCTGAAATTTCGGTCTGTTGGTCAGATTTTTCTTAAGCAAAGTTTTTGTTTTACATTAAATGGAATCTGAAAACTTTGGTCAGTTTTTTATTTTATTTTATTTTTTTTTAATTTACTATAAATTAATAACTACCTCTTTTTGTATACGATTCGTCATATATGACGTGTTAATAATATTAAAGCTGCATTCAAAACATGATCAAATTATAAGAATATTTCTTCATCCTATAATGATTCTATTTAAAACTATATAAATCGTCAAGGTAAGTATAGAATTCACTATGGCAATTGTTTTCAAAAAAATATATGTATAATTAAGCCACACATACTTAACTTTTATTTTATATTGTATAGAATCTAAAAACTTTAATCAGCTGGGCAGTTTTTTTTTAAATTTACTTAAATAATCATACCTCTACGCAATGTTAGTTTTTCAGTTTGCATTACATGAAATTTGGTCAATCAGTGCATTACATGGAATCTAAAAACTTCAGTTGGTTTTTTTTTATTTTTAATTTTTTTTGTTTTGTTTTTATTTTTTTTTAATTTACTGTAAATTAATAGATAACTTTTTTGATTGGTTATTAATGATAACAGAGTTGAAGCTATATTGAAAACGTAATCAAATTATAAGAAAATTTTAGCCATCCTATGATGATTCTATTTAAAACTGTCTGTAAATTGCCAGGGTAAGTATAGAGTTTGCTTTGGCAATTGATTTCAAGAAATTGTATGTATAATTTGTCGGTCATGCAAAGTTGACTTTCATTTTGATTACATAGAATCTAAAAAACTTTGGTCAGTTTTTTTTTTTTAATTTGCTGTAAATTAATTTGAAAACTTCAGTTAGTCAGGAATTTTTTTTTCTTTTTATATACTGTAGATCAATGTAATCATGCTCACATCTAAGATAGTAATATGCCGCGTATAGTACTATACGTACTGTACGCTAAAATTTTTGCTGATCACTTTTGCCAGCCAATCAGATGCTGGAAAAGAACTATAGTACTGTACGTACTGTTCTGTATGTACTATACGCTAAAATTTTTCAAGTATCATATAAATAGCACATCACTAACTAAAATTAAGCCTGCAAAGTTGATCTTCTGTTTTGCATCACATGAAATTAGAAAACTTCAGTTGGTCTGTCGCATCTTTTTTTTAATTTAAATTTACTGTAAAATTATAGAATAATATTCACATGCTCACATCTAAGATTAAGCAATGCAAAGTTGGTTTTTCGTTCTGCTTTACAAAAAAAGTGTCGTATAAAAAGATTTAACTATATGGGGTGTCTTCAATTAAAAGGGCCCATTTTTACATTTTTTTGAAAAATGAGTTTTCGTTATATTCATATAAATTTTGACATGATCGACTTTTTTTAATTATAAATGAAAGTCGATTTACATAATAAAAAATCAGGATAATGTAAAAAACTCTCTCCTGTACATCATCAAAAATCGGAAATAAACAAACAGTAGAGATAAAACACAAAACTCGTACTACAAGCCTAACTGTTACAGTGATATTTGGGCCTTGCCCACCTCACACAACATAAACTCTAACTATATTAAGGAAAAGGAATTACTCTGCAGCCTTCGCAATACCAACTTCCTTCAAAAACCTGTTGC
>QKWP01001167.1:148765-161959 GCA_003550325.1 Gigaspora rosea | reverse complement strand
ATATTGCGTAATTTCTTGCATAATATTGCGTAATAATCTTACGTAATATTTCGTAATTTTATATTTCGCTATATTGCAAAAGTTATTACGTAATATTGCGTTGTTATTACACTTCGTAAATTATTGCGCTATATTTCGCCCTATTAAATTTGCTGATGTTGTTTTTGCAAAAATAATTTTTGGTCACACACCGCTAATGTTGTGTAATGTTACACAAGTCTTATTTTGATAACCTAACCCTGGGTTGGCCGGCATTAAGCTTAATGCTGGTGGGCACTATTATGATAATGCCCCTAGCGGGTTAAATATAATTCCGGCCCACCCTAATCCTAAATCTAGATCAAAGCAACGTCCAATCACAGTACATATACTGGTTACACAACATATGCACATATGTTACACAAAGGCCCAGTGCATTGTTTTTGCAAAAATAATTTTTGATTACACTGCTAATATCGTGTAATGTTACACAAGTATTGTTTTGGTAACCTAAATCAAGTTGGGTCAATTGAAGATAATTAAAATTTTAATATACAATATTACTGTATATTAAAATCTAAAAATAGAAAATTTCGTGTAACCATAGTGGAAATAGCAAAATTCCAGGCGGTCCCTATATATATAGTATAAATAGCCAATCATATTGAAGAAAATCGATTTTTAGTTAATCGCAGATAGTTGCTACATAGTTAAGTCTAAATTTTACTAAGTAAATCGAAAAAATCAATTAAGTAAACTTATTTAGCAGATCAAAATACACTTATTGCAAAATTTTCATAAGTATTGGAGAACTTTTTATTATTTAACTTTTAACTTTTACGTTTGTCAAATATATTTTTTTAAAAATTTTTAATTTTTTCGTCGAACGTAAAAATCAAAAGTCTATTAATAAAAAATTCTCCAATACTTATGAAAATTTTGTGGTAAGCGTATTTTGTTCTGCTGAATAAGTTCACTTAATCAATTTTTTCGATTTTCTTAGTAAAATTTAGACTTTACTATGTAGCGACGTTTGTCGATTGTGGGGGAACTTATTTTCAGGCCAAAGACGTTTTTGAGTTTTTTAAAATTTGATTGGTCAATAGTCCTATCACTAGGGGGGAGGAGGTCAGGACCTATGTAAACTCTAATTACGTGATTTACTGCACTTCCCTTATCACATTGTGAATGATTCACCATTATTCTATTCTAATGCCTACAAACAAGATTTTGTAAATACTTTGCCGTTAGCTTATTTTAGAGCCTAAAATTTTGATCAATAGATACTTTTTACTATTAACAAAATGATAAGTAACATCTATGACTTGTTCTAATTAGATATTCTTAGCTATTATCGGATACAAATGTGAATATTGAAACTTAGCCATATGATATAGACAAGGAGTTTATAATGAATTTGTATTATTTCACTGCCAATCACTTTACAGACATAACACTATACTGACATCCATTTTACTGACAAGCTTTTTTTATTGACAAATAACTCACTGACACTCGATTTGCCAACAAGCATGCTTTCACTTACATGTTGATTTTACTGATACACACTTCACCGACAGTTAATTTTACCGACAAAATCAACTTACTGACAAGCTCATTTTACCAAAAATAGAATTTACTAACAAGATTTTTCTACTGACAATACAATTCACTGACAAACAATTCGCTAACAAACAATTTGCTAACAAACAATTCACCAGATGCCTTAAGTATCATAGTTGATGCTGAAGTTATAGGGTCTCAATTTGAAACTATAAGCCCTGCTAAAATCCACATATACTCTATAAATATGAAATCTATACCCAAACCCTACTCTAACTCTATAAGACAAAGATTAACATTAATGTAAAGGCACTAACATTTATTACCTAATATTATTTACTATAGAGGCTTACCCCCACCCCCAGGTAAGATCTATAAATAGAATTTTAGCCAATTAAATTTAACTAAGGTAAGATTTTCTTGACCCCCACACCTAAAATATTACCTAATAAATGTCAGTACCCTAAGTAATGTCTTTAACAATAATATAGAATTTATTATCTATAACTTCCATTTGACCAACTACAAAATAATGTATTTTTGTAGTTTAATAAATGTTTTGAGATGTTCAAAACATGGGTTGCTATGGGAAAAAACTACATAAATTGTATATTTGTAATTTTGACTAATATGGTCAGTTATAAGCATTTCAATTATAGAATTATTAGTATTTCCAATTGCAGTTGACTTTTTTTGTGTGGCTCTGACAAGACTGGATAGAAGCACAATTCAATAGCCTATATAAGACCCAATTTGGGGTTTCTTTATAAACTGAAAGAGTATCTTGTAGTCCACTATATAATTCAGCTTTTGATTGTACTTTAGGTAGTTGAAGCAGTTTTGTTTAATGCAAGCAAATGCATCACCTATATGCTAAAATAGATGACCACTTCTATGCAATACAAATGCTAAACTATTTTGTCATATTTGTAGACAATAAGCATTGTAACATAATGTGAATTAACATTTTCATTTTCTTCTGTATTTTGATTATTATTTGTTTGATAAATTATATTGTTTGTAAGAATATAAGAGTGCTATCCTGAATTACTATCCCTTAATTTGTTATGCAGGCATATTTGCCTGCAAAAATTTTAAATTTTTTAATTTTTTAAATAAAACCTTAAATATTAATTTTGGCTATATACTTTCTAAGTAAAAAATATAATATTAGTTCTGTTTTATCAACTTTATTATAAAATTTTTTTAAAATTATTAAAAAACTTTGGTGTAATAAAAGTTTAAAGTTTTTGTTTTGGAACTTTTACTATAGAAATTTTTCTTTAGGTTTTCTCAAATTTTATATGTTCCCGTCTATAAAAAATTTTTACTTCTAATACAAGTCTTAATTTTTACAAGTAAATCATATAAAGTCAAATAATGAAAGTTGTCATCCTTTATATAAACTACAATATTGTATTAGGAACTATATTTTTAAAACCAATATTTAAAGAATTTGCCAAGATATTGTAAAATAATTTTTTTGTTAAAAAATTTCTTTAAAATTTAATATTTTCAGCTTATAAGCAACATAAACTTTTTGTCTTATAATATAAATTTAAATAATTCAAAAATATAATCCTTGTTATTAAATATTATAATACCAAATTTTATTTAAATATTTTAAATAATTAAAATAATAGATCAGAGGTATATTTATAGTAATTATACAGGAAAATTTGACTGCGAAGTAGTACAAACTAAGGATATGGAAAAAGTAAAATGTAATATAATAGAATACATGAAGAGTAGTTGTAAAATGCACTGTAAACTGTATTGTGTTTGTAAAGCACAATATCTCAGTTTGATGTTCAGTTTCTTGGCTATCTTCTTGACTATAAGAACAGCAATTTCTGATGCTGTAGAAGTCATACTATCATTTATTATGTGCTTTAATAATAACAAACTTTAAGTTTTGAAACAGAATTTTCACACAAAATATATGAAATTTGACCAAAAATATGAACATATGGATTGATAGCATGCAGTATATCCTAAATTGAGAGATGCTCTGTTTATAAGTTAATTGTTCTTCAGTATCATAAATATATATTAGTGAAAATGCAGGCATTGTATTACTTTCTGGTAAAAATGAACCTATTGGATAATACACTTAACTATAATTCAGAAATTGTAAACACCTTATGCACCAACTATGCTTTGATCAATCTTTGTACCCATTAATGTAAATATTCTATTTCTATTAAACCAAAACAACAGTGATAAAAAACAGAATTAGTATTATATAATTGTGCACAGGCAGCATTAGTGTAATTTGTATATGCAGTGCACTGAGATTTGCATTGATATTCCAGCTGTTCAATTAATTTAGCATCAGTGTGACATCTATAAGCCTCATGTTGCTGAGCACATTGATGCTCAAGTTGTTCAACTGTAAGTAATGATCTCTGCCTTAAATAAGATTCTCTAGCAAGATGATTTTGATGTTCTCATTGTGTCTATGAAGCTTGTGTGATATTCGTCTAAAAGTATCATAAAAGCAAATTTTTTTTAGTAACTTTTTTAAAAAATTAATCAAAATAACTTAACAAAAACTTGATCAAATTTGATAAAAACTTTTTTGAAATTGATTCTATAAGTTTATAAAATTAATTTAAAAAATTTTTATCAAATTTGATTAAATTTTTTTGTTAAGTTATTTCTGTTCAAAGTTTCAAAAAAATTTTATTATAAAAAATTTGCTTGATTTCTATTGACTCACCTCCATATATAAAAAGAAAAGGTTTAAAAAATAGCATATACAATCAGAAAGGGCCCAGTTATCATCATTCTTAATAGTTGTATATAAAATGATTGGCACAGTAAATATGATATAATCTTTTATAAAACAAATTAACATAGGAGTATTTGCCTTAAAATCAAGTAATTAATCAAGATTTTTTATACGAAATTGACCAAAAAACCAGGTTATATTCATCCTTTTATTGATTCAATAGCTTATTAAATAAACTATTGAATCAATAAAGCTTTACATATCAGATATGAATATGACCTAGTAATTTGGTCCATTTTTGTCTGAATTAACTTGATCAGAAAATATAGCAACTTGATTTTCAAGGCAAAGACCCCATATTTCAATGGGCCCAAAACATACTTAATTTTTATTGTCAAAGGGATGACTATAGTAATTTCGATGTGATACTTTAATTCAAATAAGTGAGGCCTTGATAGTCGCTTTTTAAGAATGAATATTTTCTTTTTATTAATGTTATTTAGTAATAATGATTTCAATCAATCAATCAAAAATCTAAGGACTTTTAGAAGTAATTTTACACTTTTCCAGAAGGGATCAAATATCACAGAATTAAATGGCATAAATAATTTAAAGTTAAAGTGATTTATTAACATTCGTTCTCCAAAGAATTCTTATAATAAATAAGGCTGTATATGATACATTAGCAACACACATTTAATTTAATTTTTTTTATCGAATAAAAAGTTTCGATTGGTTTATATTGACGATCTTCCAAGCCTTCGATGATCCTGTCAAATCACGAAGCAATCAAGCAAACCACACCTTTTTGACTAAAGTTGACAAACCGGATAATCTGATATGAAAAAGAATGATCATTAATCCAAGTCAGCATACGTTGTACCAGTATAAAAAAACATGTACGTACGTAAGGTAAGCCCGAAGATTTTACTCATTTCGCCGGTTAATACAACCCAAAAAAGGAAATCAAATTTTGTAAATAAACTGAAGTGCGTGAGATAAAACTTTAGGGTCAGAGTCTTAACGTTAGAGGCTATAGGATTAGATCTACGTTACTATATGTAAAATTCCTTTCCTATTATTTTTAATTAGCGTAAAAATATCGATTAAACATCAGTTTTTGAGTATTTTCGGTTTTTTTTTTCTTTCACATGTGTTCGGATTCTTTGTTGCGTTGATCCGGAATAATCAAAATTTGCACTCCCCGATTGTGGACGTGAAGTGGAACATGACAAATAAAGAAACAATACACGGGAGATAAGTCGACGAAGAAATGTTTATAAAGAATGATCACCGGATTAATGATCTAAGTTGACAGTGAAATGACTTATAAAAGAAAGATCTACGGGTTGGGAATAACTTATAAAAGAAAACCCAAAAAAAGAAAATCAAATTTTGTAAATAAACCGAAGTGCGTGAGATAAAAATTTAGGGTTAGAACCTTAAAACGTTAGAGGCTATAGGATTAGATCAACGCTTACTATTGTAAAATTCCATTCCTGTTATTTTTAATTTGCGTACCAAAAAAAGAAATCAAATTTTGTAAATAAACTGAAGTGCGTGGGATAAAAATTTAGGGGTAGAGCCTTAACTATAGGATTAGATCGATGATTTCTATATGTAAAATTCCATTCCTGTTATTTTTAATATGCGTAACAAGATTGATTAAACATCAATTTTTGAGTTTTTCGTTTTTTTTTTCTTCTTTTACACGTGTTTGCACTCTCCGATTGGCTATTTCCTCTTCAGGAGTTTGTATTACCCGCGCAAATAAGTGGACGTGAAGCGGAACATGATAATAAAGAAATGATACATGGGGAGATAAGTCGACGGAGAAATGCTTATAAAGAATGATCAACAGATTGATGATCTGAGCTGATAGTGAATGACTTATAAAAGAAAGGATCTATGGGTTGATGAGTCGAACTGAAAAATTGTAGTATTAGATATGCATCCAATTCGTCTGGCTTTGCCATATGAAGCCGATCGATATGATATGATACTTTTCTGAAATTGTTACCATTAGTGAGATTATTTGATGAAAAGTCACTGTTTACGGTAGAATCATTTAAAGCTTGACAAGCGGTGATTCTAATATCCGATGATCATATAAATTTTTGTATTTGCATTTTTTCGATACTGACATGTTTTCAAAGACTGATTCATTGACAAGAAGAAATTGTATAACTACTTCTGGTTAAATATACCATTTAGATGGAGGGCGATCAGCGAGATGTTACGGATAACCGTAACTAAGCGATAAAGATGCGACACGGCCAAGTAATTCACGTTGTAGAGTTTCAACAGTTAGTGGGTGACTAAATTCGTATTGTATTTTAGCGAGCTGCTGAATAACATCAGTTATACTGCTTGAAATTCCCATAGTCAAACGGCGCCTATAGACATAGTCGACAGATTTTCCTTCTTTTTCAGAAAAGCCAGTCTTTCTTTCGGTCTCATCAAATGTGTCTGGGTTTTTGTTCATATCTGCGAGGTCTATGAATAATTTTACTCTGTCTTCACGATCTGGAGGCTCTCTCTGCATAGAATCTCTGACCATATCAATCATTGGTTCCGAAGGAGTTGAAAAAATTAAGGACTTCTTTCGTATTTCTCCTTCCGTGTTTGTCTGTGATTCCTTGTCACCTCTCTGAAATTTTTTAATGTTTTCTATCATTAAATTAAGAAGAGATTTCTTCTTTGGAGAATCTACAGTTGGTTGTGATTTATTTGACTTATTTTCTTCAGTCATTGGTTTTAGGATGTCTATATTATTGACATCATCTTCAGTAATCAAAAATTTTGAATATACAAAATCCAGATTATTTATTGCCCATCTCTTTAGAAAATCTTTATCCCGATGCACGCAGATGCCACTCAACTGATAACAATGAACAAGTGACGTAGCATGCGTCATTACTAATAGATCAGTGCGTTAATCTAATGTTTTCTTTAAATAGGAATATGGTTTCTCAAAAAACATAGTATGAATTGCCCATTTTATATCTTCAATGGGTGATACTTTAGCCAATTTAAGTTTTTTAAAATTCGAATTTTTCTATTGATCCCATAATTTTTGCAATTTGTTACTCCGTACTTTGATGATTTATCGAATTTTCCCTTAAATTTGGATATCAAAATACATTCCATTGGTAATAAAAAAGAAAATTCAGTGTCACGCATGATACGAATAGTATATTCTGCATGTAATAATAAATACATAGCTCCCATGACAGACACCCATTGGTTGCCTCCGCACATTTCGATGGAATTTCCTGCAACGTTATCAGATTCCTCCTTTTCATACGTTTCATGTAAGCAGAAAATTTTTCCATAATCTTCACTAATTTTTTGATCGACAGCCGGGCCAAAATTTATTTGGTTGCTTGTGTATCCTTGTACTTGACGCGGAAAAAATTTTTCATGGCCAAGCTTCGGCAACTAATAAGAAACGACCGTAATATATATTCTTGTGTCAACCGCTGTATTAAAATGAAGATCAGCAGAACTGATGTAATTCTCACTGTTTTCCATGAATTGTTGAAAATCTTCATCGCAAAATTCCTAAGGAGCTGCAGTTTGATAATTTTAATGCTACCTATAAGTGTTATCTACCATATTCTTTAGAATTCATGTTCAAGCTATGACTTTAATGACTATGGCATTATAACTTAAAGAGCTGAGTCAAGTAATAGAAGCCGTTAACAGCTGAGATTGTCCATTTAATTTTTCGGTATAATAAATTTTCACATTCTTACGAAAGAACAAATTTACGTAGTTTGATACAGTAAAGTTAATTTAAATTGGAATCAAATCAGTTATACGAATTTATTTATATATTGGAAGTAATTATATTTTATTAATTAAACAAGCTATTAATTTTATTTTTTATTTCCAATTATGGTCCGGTGCGAAAAGGTTCATACCTCAAAAATGTATTTAATTTTTGTACAAATGAACTTATAAATTTTAATCAAATATTTTTAATTTTTTATATAAAATAAATTAATTTTAATTATCTTTTGATACAATATAATATAATGTAAATTGGCGCGCTGGCGCTCTTACAACTTTGATAAGGCCAAAAATTCATATTTCAAAAATAATTTTCAAAAAATAATCGTAACACTCATGCACAATTTCTAGAATTTATTCATATTCAGTAACTACAGTATGTGATTAAAGTCAAATTGGTTTGCATTAGAATTATTGTGATTTCTATTATGAGTTACTGTAAAAATTCAGATACATGACTTACTTGTTAACATGATACATAGTGATCAAGATTAGGCTAGTTTGTATTGAAAATTATCATAATTTTATCATGAGTTACTGTAAAACATTTTATTCTGAACTTGCTTGATATCCTATTGACCTTAATATATGGTTAAAGTTCGAGTTAGTTTTGCGTTGGAATGATTATGATTTCTATTATCACTATAAAAAAAACTGTCTACTCGATATAAAATATGTAGCTAAGGTTGAGTTGATTTGTATTTAAATTATCATGATTTCTATCATAAATCCTGTTGTTGAACTTATTAGCTATTAAGTAACCTTAATATGTAGTTATGAGTTAGTTGGTTGCATTAAAAGTTACCGTATCACACTAATATTAATACTAAAAACAAGTGATGATGATGTTATTAATATATTAAGCCAAATTTAAATATTCGGGTTGCCTGTCTTATATCGGTGAAAAAGTGTTTAAAACTGTTTAATTATAAAGTACAGTCTTTTGGCAAATATATTCCTTTATATGATTTGATTTAAATCCTTGTGTAAAAGAATCCTTGACAAAAACGGATTAATTATTTTATAGGTACCGGTATGTTAGATAAGTCATAATTATATTTGTTGACATAAATAAATTCTACAATAAATACATTTTGTCGGTTAAAAAATTTTTGTTTTTTTTTTTTTTTTAATATCATAATTATATTTTGAAAAAAAAATAAATAAAAGATAAAGAAATTTATGTTGTGATAAGTTTTATTGACTAATTGCAAAATAATGCAGTAATAAGGAAAAGAAAGAATATTGCATTTATATCTGAATTTGAGTATGCATTTAGAAATGGTGTGCATTTATAAATGGTGCACTTATGCAGGTTTCACTTTATCATGAAAATTCATAGTGCTAAACTTTAATTAGCATGAAAATTTGCTCCAAACTAAAATCACCATCGCTGATTAACTATATGATAAAAATTAATCTATCCTTAAGAATTATTATTCATTTTGAAATACATCACTATTTTGATTAATAATCGATCTCAATATTGACCGAAGAGCCGTAAGAAAATTTTCAAGACCTATTTATTGAGTTTCAGATTTTATATATAGTCCCAGTTAAAATCTGCTTACATAGATAGCAATAATTTAAATTATATACAATATTAGTAATAAATAACATCAAGATTGTACCATTATAAGCAGCCAAATAAAATTAATGTAAAATAATGCGTTTTCAGTAGAAATAAACACCAATAAAAGGAATCTCCATTATGTTCATGCAGGGTATTTTAAACCTTTTGACATATTATCTTATTAGTTCTTAATTATGGCCGTTTCAATAATACTACTTCAAAAAATTAACAGTATTATGTTATACTGTAATTATAAATAAGGAAAAGGTTAACAAATAAAATAAAAATATAAGGTATTACCAAATTGGCAATTCCTTAATGCAAAAAAGTAATCCTTGAACTTAATATTTAAATTATTGAACCCATTAAAGAACTTTTACATAAATTTAATATTTTTATAATAATCATTCTTTTACAAAATTTTTTACATGTCTAACCTTAACATTAAAGACATCTAAAAATTGATATGTAGCTTAAACAAAATATTACTTAAAAATAAAAAAACGTTTATTTATCTTTGCTGTTGATAATCACGACTACCTGGCGTTGGAATAATATTTTTATCTTTTTTACATTTTTGACAAAATACGAATACTAATACGCATACAATAATAACAATTACAACCGCAATAATAACTCCCAAAATAACGCCTATATTGCTAGATGAAGTAGGTGTTGAAAGTGTTGGAGTTGTTGAATTTACCGACCACACGTTGGTTTGTATGTTAAGAGCATATATATCGTAATTGAGATTATTATTAAAAGTAGAATTACTTGTAAGCTCAAAGGTCCCAGTTTTAGAAGTGGCACCTATATTAAGTAGAACAAGATAAATAATTAAAAATGAATGCATTAAAAAAACATTATAGAAAACTTATTAATTTTGTTACCAAGAGCAATTATCATATGAGTTCCGTTTATAGCTGCCACATGGCCAGTTATGTATTGTGGAGCACCTTGTCCTAGTTTATTAGCAGTCCATGTATATGGTGAGATGTTTGTATTTAATGTTGCCATTGTTGGAATTGGCGAATTTATAACATTGTTTCCACCATAAATTATAATATTGCCATCTGGTGCTGCAATTTTTTTAATAAAATAAAGTTAGATCTATTATAACAAAAAGAAAGATTATGAAAATCATAAAAATACCTAGTATTGCCGTAAATAATTGGCGTCCTTGAATATAGTCACCAACTGCATTCTATTTTTTTTTAAAAAAAACATTAGATTTTGTATACATTTTTTTTTTAAAAAAAATAATTTAACTACAACAAACTACTAAATGTAAATTGATGTACCATTGTTGACCAACTTCCTGATATTGTATCATAAACAGGAATCTAATTACAGTTAACAAAGTAGATAGGCATAATTAATCGAATCGGATACGTATTACAAATTATGAAATAGTCTAAAAGTTCATTAACATTTCATTCCACTAAAAAGTCCATCCAAAACCTTTTTACCAATAACGTTTTCATTCCATAACATGAAAAAAAGAATTTTACCAATAACTTTTTCATAACATGAAAAAATCTCTTTAGAGAGGTAATAAATTAACTTGTATATAACGATAAATTATGATAAATTATTATTCTTTTCAATGAACTAATTGTGACAATGAATTAAACTATCAATAGCCTTATTCCGACGAAATAATACAACGACAAAATGAATGTTATTCAATAAATATGTAGGTATGTAAACAGTAAATAATCAAAATTCAATAGCTTTTATCATTCATATTTAAAATTATGAATGATATGCTACAGTATAATTATACAACATTACCTGTGCCATATTGATATGGCTTCGAGTAGAGCCATCGACACCTCCAATATAGAGAATTTCTCCATTTGGTAACATTATTGAAACCATGCTAAAACGAGATGTTGGTGCATTTAAAGTTGATCCAAATGACCAAGTATATGTGCTAGTATCGAAGGAATTAATATCATTAAAATAAATTCTTGTAGTACCATTGGTTCCTCCAAAATACCAAATCTTCCCACTTTTATCAATAACAGCAGTTGCCTGTGTTCTAGTTTGAGGTACAATTCCATTTGAACCCGTTGGATACCATTGATTATTAGATATATTATAAGCATATACTGTATTAAAAAAAATTAAAAATACTGTATTATTGCCATTAAATACTGTATTAGCTGCTGAAACACTGATAGGTATATCACTCAAAAGATACCATGGGTTTGGTGTACCAATGAGTGATATATCAAGATATATAGTTTGAGGAGTTCCTGTTGAATGTGAAAAACAATTACTTATAATAAGAATTGTAAGTGTAAACACTAATCAAATTATTTAATGCTAACCTATTATACCGAAAGGATCTCCACCAAAGACGTATAGTTTATTATCATTAATCACTGAACAAGAATAACTACGACCAGCCGGTGCAATAGGTGTCGCACCATTAGATATAGTAATAAAGAAGGTAAAAATAAGTATTAGACATGATAAACAATTTTTCCTGAACAAGTTCATCTCGGGTCAATTTTTGTATTTGAAGTTAGGATAAGATTGTTCGACTTATGTATTTGTTTCTTTAAATATTTTTATCTTGGTCATGCAAGAATATTTGTTGTACAGCACGATAAATGATCATTCCAAATTAATAATTGATTTGCACTATTATTGTCACGTTTCAGATAAATTATAAACTAATTTAACCCAATTTGGTATTCTGTATAATAAATAAATCATGCTTGCACAAACCTCTGAAACAAAAAAGAATATTTAACCGATAGTTTATTTCAGAGAAAAGTTTTTATAATCATAACGGCAATTTTTTGTAAAGTGAGCTGTCAATGAAATAAACATCTATTAACTGAATTTGCCTAATATTTATTAATTTAGCTTTCAAATCCGGTGCTACTATTCCACATATGTGAGTGCCTATACAGGGTTGTTAATTTACCGTAAATTTTTTTGGTAAATTTACCGGGCTGTTTGGTAAATTACGGGTAAATTACCCTTAGTTATTCTTAAGAAGGTCTGTACAGGGACGATGATTTTCTGCAAAATGCAGAATACCGCAGAATTTGCAGAATTCGCCCATTTTTGCAGAAATTGGATTTTATCACGGATAATTGCAGAATTGACCTAAAATTTGACCAGGATCCAATCAAATTGCGAGTTTTGGCAGAGAGTTTTGGAAGGATAGACAATCAATTAACACAAAATACGGCATGGTCATCGGAAAGCTTCGGAACATTCCAATTTTTGAGTGCAGAAACAGGGTTTTTATTGCAGAATTTGCTAAAATTTTATTTTGCAGATAATTGCAGAAATTAAATTTAATCACCGAGAATTTGAGTTTAGTCACCGCAGAAAATCATCGTCCCTGACCTAAGGTCACATCCTCTCAAATGCTCATTTTAAAAATCATAATCTACATACTGTAGTTAGAAATGGGTTTCATGCGTGCGCATGATTCCTCAATCATGCGCATGAATGCGCATTAATGCGCATGTTTCCGAATCATGCGCATTTTATCCCATCAAAATTTTATATAGAAAAATTAAAT
>QKWP01001167.1:75658-147858 GCA_003550325.1 Gigaspora rosea | reverse complement strand
TATTTGTTATTGGAGTAATGAGCTTTGTAAAAACTTTTTATAGTTAGCTTATACTGATTCAAACTAACCCACTATATATTGCAATTACTGGTATAGCGAACAAATTTTGTAATAGAATTTTTTTATAAAAACTCATGATAAAAATCAAAATAATTCTAATAAAAACTGGCTCAACCATATTGAAATAGAGTGTGAATTCTGTGACAGAATTTTATAATAACATAATTTTAATGCAAACTAACTCAATCTTAACCATATACTGTAGTTAATAGAATAGTATGTTCAGTAACAAAATTTTTTGTGACAATTCAATGCAAACCGACTTAGCATATTTATAAATATTATATGCAAAGTTGATTTTTCGTTTTGCATTATGGATTTTAAAATTCGGGACGGACGGCGGATTTTTTCTTCTTTTCTGCAAATAGAATGATGTTCACATTTAAGTTATACGAGGTTCATTTTCATTTTGCACAACAAGGAATCAAAAAATTGGGCCGGCTTCATATGTTTCCTGTCAGTCCTATCGTACAATTAAAGTCCCTATCGGATGAAAATATCGGGAAAAAATAAGTGTCAAAAATCGAACAATTGGCACAATTGGAAACTAAAAAAAAAAAAAAATTGAAAAAAATTGAAACAGTGGGACGGCGTGTAATGCAAAACGAAAAATCAACTTTGCGTGTCCTAATGCGAATTTCAGATTTTAACTAAGATTCTAAAATTTTATACAAAGCTCACGTGACAGAGCCACGGGTCAGGTGTCAAATTATATAAGATAGCAACGATGAAGTTTACAATTAGCAAATTTGTAAAAATTTATATATATAGGCAAAATCTGATTAAGAATCAATATATAGTATCTTTATTTAGATATATTTTCAATAATAAAGATAGAAATTAAAAAAAATTTTTTATCATGCGGTATCATGCGCATTTTATATATCATGCGCATTTTATTATAAAATGCGCATTTTACCCATCTCTAACTGTAGTACACTATGGGATAGGATTGCCGAACAAGCTGCAGGAGATCATATGAGCAGACTTTTCGAGCATTGCTTACTTTTTTTTCTTTCTTTTTTGGGATTTTTGCCAAGGAAGAAGTTCCCTTTTTTTCTAGCATCTAACAGACTGCATGCCGATCTTGCAAATTGGTAGTATTCTATGAGGTACTCCTGGAACATTCTTCTGTATATAAAAGAATTGTTATTTCTTTCTCGATACCATACATGCACAATAATATTAGAAGCAGTTGCAAGCCTACCTACCTGTGGCCTACAACCTGTTCCTTAACATTTCATACTTCCAATCTTTTTTTTTTGTTTTACAGCACCTACCAGAACTGCATACTAATTCTGCAAATCAATAGTATTCTATAAGGTGCTTCTGGAACATTCTTCTGTTCGGATCAAAGTTTATCTTTAAAAGAATTATTATACCTTTTGATACCCATACATGCCCAATAATGTTAGAGAGCAGTTGCAAGCCTATCTACCCATGTTCCACAACCTGTTCCTGAGCATTTCAATTCTTTTAAATACTACTATTTTCTAATAGCAACCACTTCATATGCCCTCCTACTAAACAAATACTAGCACTTCTAGATCATTGAACCTATTTAATTTGAGAGCAGTATGGGTGTACATATCTGCATTTTGTATACTTCCTTCAAACATAAACATATAAGTATTAATGTTAGAATGCAGCTGCAATCCTACCTACTCAAAGCTAGCAACCTGTTTCTGAGCCACTTGTACAGCTCTATAAGAAAATTGGACCAGCATGGTATGGGTTGCATTGGATCAGCACAGGTATTTTTGTAGCACAGATCATAATCTGGATTATTACAAGTATGGTCCAAAATTGGTACAGATTCTATGGACTGTATGGACTATATATCTGTGCCACTTGTACCATAATAGCTTCAGGTTTTACAACAGTTTACTAGTTAAATTTGCACAGGTAATAATATAAATTCATGTGCCACCATGATAACTATACTAATTAAGTATCATTTGAATGTGTCATTTTATATAATATGATTTTATGTGCCACCTATTGCCTTAATGTTTGTGCTATTTTTACTGTGCTATTGTAAACATTTCTGTATATGCTAAAAGATCTATGCCATTTTGAGCATTTTTGATACCAACCCTGTACCCCAATCTATACTACCACTTTTTTTATAGAGGGTTCCCAGAGTTTCAAGTGAAATATGGTGGAATATATTAGAATTATAGTTAGCTTATATGTCCTATTTATTTGTTACAATTATACAGGAATATGTGTTCCTGAGGTCAGAATACATTAGAATGCCTAAGAATTATAGTTAGCTAGATCAGAATTTAAAATCTTTGTCCAAGATCATAACAAACTTTGCTAATAAATCATATTCTTTCATTAAGTAAACATGCCTAGCTGCTAATTTGCTATAGAACTTGCTAACAAATAGGGCTAAAACTGATCTAGATTAGATATATTTGCCAAGAAATTTGGTAACAGCTCTGTAAAAATTATGTGAACCTACAGATTTTGATATTAGAACATAGTTACATGATTTGCAACATGTTTTAGGCATTTTACAAAAGGTTAGCAAACATGTTATAAGCTTTATATTTTTATTTTTTTACTATATTATGTCAACACCACATTACAGTACTAGATTCTATGAGCATTGTAGAATAGATACTAAGAAAGACCATTTACAAGTCAGCAAGCATGTCCTCTCTATGTTTTTATTTTGATCTCCCATCTTTTTTTACTTTTACGCTAGCAACTTACTATCAATCTAAGCAGATTATAGTACTATAGGTATTTTGGAGCAAGTTAATATGCAAAATCACTTACAACTTTAGTATATATGTGGGTTGGATGATAAGTCTTGTCAGTAAGCATTTATTTTAAAAATTTAAGAATACAGTTAAAAAACTAAACAATACATTCCCTCGATATACTCTCCATGAAGATCTATGCAGGATTTAAGCCGGATTGCAAATTTTGGAAACACTTGTCATATTCATCTATATTAATACTAGGGTTCCTACAAACCTGAATCAAATCAAACTTTAGGTCAGATTTGGGTTTGATTTGATTTGAAATCAAACCCAAACCCAAACTATGATTAAAAAAAATATTTGAGTTTGATTTGAAGCAAACTTTTTAGTTAAATTTGAGTTTGGTTTCCATCTAAAACTTCTTTCTTACTAAGTTAACGATACATGCCCACTAATTGAAAATAGTAGAGATTGTCGAGACGCATCTAACAGTGGTTAGATCATCCAAATCTGCCCAGTGGATGGTGAGATATCGTCGAAAAACAATTGGCCGACTATATAAAATCTCTATATAAACAAATATTGTTTATTTATATAGTCGGCCAATCGTTTTTCAACGATATCTCGCCAACCAATGGGCCGATTTGGATGATCTAACCACCGTTAGGTGCGTCTCGATGAGCTCTACGACTTTCAATTAGTGGACAAGTATCGTTAACTTAGTAAGAAAAAAAGTTTAGATGGAAGAACGCCACATTTCGCCTATAGTGATTTTCATATGTAATCTGCATCTTTGAGTTATATATAGTCGGCCAATCGTTTTTTGACGATAACTCGCCATTCACTGGGCCAATTTGGATTATCTAACCACTGTTAGATGCGTCTCGACAAGCTCTACAACTTTCAATTAGTGGACATGTATCGCTAACTTAGTAAGAAAAAAGTTTTAGATGGAAGAACGTCACATTTCGCCTATAGTGATTTTCATATGTAATCTGATCACTAAGTTTTATATAGTCGGCCAATCGTTTTTTGACGATATCTCGCCATCCACCAGACCGATTTAGATGGTCTAACCACCGTTAGATGCGTCTCGACGAGCTCTACAACTTTCTATTAGTGGACATGTGTCATTAACTTAGTAAGAAAAAAAGTTTAAATGGAAGCACGCCACATTTCGCCTATGATCACTCTCCAGTTGACAGACTGATTATCATTTAAAATATAAAAATATATATATGTCATTCAAACTCAAACTAGTTTGCAAACTTCAAATCAAACTCAAATCAAACTTAGTATAGTATTTGGGTTTGGCTTGAATTTGTTTATTTTTTATTTGAATTTTGGTTTGATCTCAAACTTTATAAAATTTATAGTTTGAGTTTGGTTTGATTTGGGGTTTGATCAAACTCAAATCAAACCTGAATCAAACTTCGGAACCCTAATTAATACTATCAGTAATTGATTTTACAGCCCTTGCAAGATTTTCAACCCATTCAAAATGCTGACCCGACAATTCTTTTTTAATTTTTGGAAACAGATAAAAGTCACATGGTGCTAGGTCTGGACTGTAGGGAGTATGGGGCACTAATTCAACACGTTGTTCCTTCAAATAGCTAGTAACAATCTTTCCCCCATGTGGTTTAGCATTATTGTGATGCAATAGGACATCTCTTACAGTATGTCTATCTATTTTTTTCATAAAATTATTGAATACCTCAGGTAATACATCATTAACATAGAACCTACTATTGACAGTAGAACCTTCAGGAACTACTTTACTAGCTACTATACTATTCGCAGCAAAGAACATACAAAACATACATTTTCTGCTATTTTTAGCTGTTCTGACAATTTGTGGCTTATTTTTTCCAGATTCGAACCACTGTTTATTATCTTCTTTGCTTAAAACAGTAAAAAAATACATCTATATTTCATTACCAGAAATTATATTTCGATAACCACCTTTTAGAATTTCTAAAATTTCTTTAGAAATTCTAACACGATCTTGCTTATTTTTTCACTTAACTTATACAGAACCCATTTTGCACAGATTTTTTTCATATTAAGCTCTTTCATGAGAAATATCCACAAGGTCTGACAATCCTCTAGTAGTAATATGAGAGTCATCAGAGACCAATTCTTTGATTTTAGCAATAAGTTCTGGGGTGGTGACTTCGCGAGGACACACAGAACGAGGCTTATCTTTAACATCCTCATCACCAGCTCTAAATGCAGCAATCCAGTGATCAATTGTACGTAGTGATACTGCCTGATCTCCTTTACCAATAACTAGTTCAGCATGTATTTCCGGTAATTTTTTATTGTTTTTCCATCGATAAGGGTATAGTAATGTTGATATTGTCAACACATTTTTATCTCAATATTTTTAAACAACAATTTTAAAAAAAAATTCTTTACCAATTTCATTATATATCGATATATTTAATTTAATAAAGTAATTCATAATAAGTCAGACATATGGATGTATTAATTATTTATTTATAGCAATGATCTGCATAGAGATCTGACCTTACTGACACGACTTATCATCCAATCTACATAGATAACCCATTTTTCTTACAAGGTAACCTTTCTTTGGTCGCCTAAATAAAGTTGTTCAAAGCATGATTTTGTACATAATTGCTAATTTAATATAGTAAATTTTTGTTTTGGCATAGTTACATTTTGAAAAAGTGCAAAATTAACAAAATTTCAATATGGCTTTTAAGCTCAAATTTTTTTTTCTTATTCTACATGTTAGTAAAATTTAATTTTAACTTAATTAGTTAAGCCAAAAAGGATCTTCAGCTCAAAGTTTATAGTAAATTCATATGTTTTTTTATTATTATAAACTTATTTCAAAGGGACATGTCCTATAACTAATAATAAATCTAGATGGAAAAAGTAAAATTGCAACTATATATTATGCATATTGCTTGATAAAAATCAAATTATATATATATATATTATATTTAAAATGCTTGCCATATTTTTTTCAAAATAAACTACTACTGTATCCCTTGATTTTTTCAAAAATCTCAAAAAATGTATTAGCAGTTGCTATATATAAAAGTTCAAATTTTATCTCAAAAGTGCCATTAAGTAAACTTGTTCAGGACATCAAAATATGTCTATAAAAATTTTATATTATTTGAACAACTTTTATTAGTACATTTTTCAATTTTTCAAATTCAACAATTATAAAATAAGCTACTCCTATATTTTTATGTGTAATTTTTGGCCTAAAAAATAGCTTATTTTTAGAAAAATATAGTATTTAAATGACTATTTTGAATTTGTAGAATAATTAAAAATATTTGCAAAATTAAAAATGTATATTTATTATCTTTAAATTAAATAAAAAATTATAGAAAATATATTTTAATTTTATATACATGTACAAATAAATAAAAAATTTTTTTGTACAAAATGAAAAATATCAATAAAATTATGTTAAAATTACAAAACTATAATAATAATTAAATATTACTAAGGCCGCTCCAATTTAAATCTATGTTTAATATAACCCCCCCTCTAGATTGAGCAAATTATGAGGGGAGTTAAACAATATATATATATATATAACTTTTAGATTCAAATTTCACTTTTATATTACTAAAATAAACCCATACAGAAAGATCACCAAAATTAGAGTAGCTGCATGATATAATCATGCTAAACCTAGGAACATTATATAAGTTAGTTAGAATTAATTAGTAAAATTTTATGAATCATAAGATTTTATAGAATTTTATTAATAAAATTTTATAAAATCTTATTATACACAAATTTTTATTAATTAATTCTAACTTTATACACTAAGTAAACATGCACAGCACCTAAAAATACATCAAATTGGCAGAGTTATTTTTATTTCACTTGAAATTTGGATAATAGATTAGATTTTTGATCAAAAAAGTCAAATTTAAGCATCTTTTCTCCAAATTTTAAGTAAAAAAAACAAAACTGCTGAATTAATGTATTTTTAGGCTCTAAACAGTTTACTTAGTGAATTAAGTTAGAATTAATTAGTAAAATTTTATGAATCATGAGATTTTATAGAATTTTATGACTAATATGTTATAAAATCTTATAATACACAAATTTTTATTAATTAATTCTAATTTTATGCACTAAGTAAACATATTCAGCACCTAAAAATGCATCAAATTGGCAAAGTATTTTTATTTTACTTAAAATTTGGAGAATAGATGCATAATTTTGGATTTTTTATCAAAAAAGTCAAATTTAAGCATCTTTTCTCCAAATTTCAAGTAAAATAAAAAAATTCTGCTGATTTAATATATTTTTAGGTTCTAATTAAGTTTAATTAGTGCATGTAGTTAGAATTAATTAGTAAAAGTTTGTGAATCATAAGATTTTATAGAATTTTATTAATAAAATTTTATAAAATCTTATAATACACAAATTTTAATATTTAATTCTAACTTTATGCACTAAGTAAACATGTACAGCACCAAAAAATACATCAAATCGACAGAGTTATTTTTATTTTACTTGAAATTTGGAGAAGCATAATTTTGGATTTTTGATCAAAAAAGTCAAATTTAAGCATCATTTCTCCAAATTTCAAATAAAATAAAAACAAAACTGCTGATTTAGTATATTTTTAGGCTCTGAACTCGGTTAGCTAGCGAAATAAGTTAGAATAAATTAGTAAAATTTTATGAATAATAAGATTATATAGAATTTTATTAATAAAATTCTATAAAATCTTATGATTCACAATATTTTACTAATTAATTCAAACTTATAGCACTAGATAAACCTGTTTAGAGCCTAAAAATATACTAAATCAGCAGTTTTGTTTTTACTTTACTTGAAATTTGGAGAAATGATACTTAAATTTGACTTTTTTGATCAAAAATCCAAAATTATGCATCTATTCTCCAAATTTAAAGTAAAATAAAAATAACTCTGCCAATTTGATGTATATTTAGGTGCGTACATGTTTACTTAGTGCATAAAGTTTGAATTAATTAATAAAAATTTGTGTATAATAAGATTTTATAAAATTTTATTAATAAAATTCTATAAAATCTTATAATTCATAAAATTTTACTAATTAATTCTAACTTATTTACTAGGTAAACTTGTTCAGAGCCTAAAAATACATTAAATTGGCAGAATTGTTTTTATTTTACTTGAAATTTGGAGAAAAGATGCTTAAATTTGACTTTTTGATCAAAAATCCAAAATTATGCATCTATTCTCCAAATTTTAAGTAAAATAAAAATAACTTTGCTGATTTGATGCATTTTAGATGCTGAATATATTTATTTAGTGCATAAAGTTAGAATTTTTTTTTTAAACTTAGGCAGTCTCGCCGACAAGTGTTTATTAGAATTCTTAAGATATGACGTACTTATACAGCAGTAACGAGAATACAACTAGCCACATGTACACTTTTGGTGTCTAATTTAAGTGGTCCGCCCTAAGGTTCCACACTAGCTGCCATACCTGCAACCCAACTACAGGAATTGTCTAATTTAAATCCTCTGATTATCCGCTAAGCCCATCAATCCCCTAATACTTAACCTCTGACATTACCTGGCATGACACCTCTTTTGGGTGAATTCCCAGGTACAACCTGCTGCACTATGCCAAACCAACCGGTTTGACATAGAATTTTACCAGAACGATACATGTCCCACACAATTAATCGTACTGTTTCTTTTAGCGATCGACGCTAAGGCTTTACTCATATACTCACAGTCCAGATTTCCGTGAACTGCTGATATCGCCTACTACAACCCTCGTAAGGTTCGTTGTCTGGCCCGGCACCCACTTCTTCCAGTAGCACTGTCGTAGCCGTCCGTCTACCTCCTTACTCGGGATTTGCCAAGGGGTTTCTGTTTTTTCAGTTTCCTGGATTTGTCAGTAACAATACACCAATTCGCTCAGAAGCTTCCATTCAAGATGGTGTAACCAAGATTACAGGTATTTTTACCCAACTGATCTTGAGCCACAGTCACCATAACACAGGCCTATTTTTCAAAATGTCGCCAGTGGGATTCAAACTTTTGACCTGTCGCTTGAGGGGGTGACAACCTGGCAACTTCTCTAAGTCGCCACACTCTAAAGTTAGAATTAATTAATAAAAATTTGTATATTATAAGATTTTATAAAACTTTATTAATAAAATTATATAAAATCTTACGATTTATAAAATTTTACTAATTAATTCTAACTTCATGCACTAAAAAAACTTGTCAGCACAAAAAAATAAATATAAGTATATTCAGACTCAGACCAGTCTGTATAAAATTTAGAGTCTAAGTCTGGTTCAATCCTGGACCAGCCCTGAACCAGACTTATTCCAAACCAAACCAGACCTAATCATTTGTTGTTTAAGTCCCCTCCTCTAAAAAATTTTGAACTTGTAATGTTAAACAAAGAATTAATTTGGGGTGGCCTAGCCACAACTAGTAGTAATAACACTAGTATTATGTAATAGTTTTAAAAACTATTGATTATTAATATTATATCATAATTAATTTTTAATTTTTTAAAATAATAAATTAGTTTAGCTGTGTGATGCGTCATGCTAAAACAAGGAATGTGATGTAACTGTTATCTTGTTCAACTGGTTATCAATCAACGTTTAGGCGTAAATATCTTTACTATACGCTTCACTTCTCTTTATTCATTATAGTTAAAAGACTAACTTTTCTCTTTCTATTTATATTAATTCTGTGATTACATATTTTGTGTAATACTTATAATTCTCTAATTTTATATTTTCATTGATACAACGTCCAGGCCCGCTATTTCAAGAATTTACAGTAAATTTAAACTTAATTCTAACGTCAATGACTAGAATTAATTTATCTGTAAAATCTGATATCATTGAAATAACTGCCAATAAAACAAACTTGTTTGTGAATAAATCGATTGTAAAATAATCTTATCTGTAATTAAATTCTCTGTGAACTAAGTTGTCTTTGAAGTAATTTTTGGTGAGTTGATGCTACTGAATAGAATATTAAATAAAATCGAATAGATCACAATAAATACAATTTGAATCTTATAGCAATGGAAAATATTTTACCTGATTTCGCTCTACCATATGATACATATTACTGCTTTTCAGAATAACACAAATACCAAATCTGGTGTTATGATCAGTTGGGAGAGCATGATAAAATTGGGCTGAGTTAAGTTCGATCGTAAACAAATTGTGATAAAGGTTAAATGGTTTAAAATGATAATTAAATTATAATTACAGGTATAAGGGTCCTCATTATTAATATGAACCAATACATTGGATTATTACAGAAATACCATCTACAACCCTACTTGTTCTTTTCCATAAGCAAAACCAAACCTTATATATTTTTAATTTGTATAAGAGCTTAATCACTATCCAAACAGGTGATTAAATCTCCAAATGACTAATTGATCAGCCTTCTGGTGATTTGATTACTAGTTTGACCCATTTGGGGCTTTGATCACCATTTGGAGATTCAATTACCCAACTATGCCAAAATAAGAAATAAATAACAATAAAAATAACAATACTTACTAAAAATAGAAAAAGTTGACATAAAACACCACGAACAGTAGAAGTATGTTATACTAGCACAGCACATTGTTATGCTTTTTAATGCCCAACTGAATGTAAAATTTTGTGAACAACATTCTAGATGACCTTACCAATTTGCATGACTATATTCCTGGTATTATCAAATAATCTGGATAGCAAAAATTCTGACCATATATTTACAAAAAATAGAAAAGTCTATCAACTTTGCATGGCTTCTAAAAAATGACTAGAATTGCAAAAAAGATCATAATTGACTTTACAATAATAAAACCCTAACCACGTATTCATACACATAAAGTCTTAACATGCTAAAAAATTAGGCACTCGAATTACCATTTAGTAGCATTCAAAATAGTCCATGCGATGATAGACACGTGAAAATTAGGTATCAAGATAGTCCATGCAATGATAGATAGGTGAAAATTAAGCACCAAGTAATATATAGTATTTATATAGTATCACGTTGACCAACCAGATCCAAGATTTTGTAGAGCAACAACATTTCGATTGCCGTATAACCATCACTATATGATATTTATCACTCTGTTCCTGGTAATTATTATATATAACTTATAAGACATTTTTTATAGTATTAAAATATTTATTTAATACTTTAAAACTATACTATATTCTTTGTATTACTTTGCTTATACTTAGCAACACCTATAGAGTTTGTTTTGCTTATTCTATATTGCTTGCTATAGCTATTACCTCTACTCTGGCCTTTTCTCTAAACATCTAAGCCAATTTTAATTCTTATTCCTATTAGCTATTTTTAAGTTAAATATGCAGTGTAACAAGCTTGTATTATGCTAAATGTACTGTATGAATTTTATTAAATTTGAATTACAAGTTATAGAGAAATTAAGCTTCAAAGTCATTTAATTTAGCTTAAAAAAACATATTAAAAATAGTATAATTTAACTTAAAATCTATAATGAGTTAAGTTTTCAAATTTATAAATTAAAAACAAATTTATAAGTTCTTTTAAATTATATCTTTTAAATAAAAAAAAGTTTAAAAAATTTTATACCATAGTTTTTAGAAATTTAAATTTAAAAAATTTAATATATTTTTATAGTATTTTATATATTTTACTATATATGTTTTAAAAATTTTTTATTGTATTAAAAAATTTTACTAAGAAAATAATAAAACATGTTTTAAAAAACTAGCATTTTTTTGAGCCAAAGAACAACTTTACTTAAGAACCCAATATCAATTGTGATAATAAAATTCTTTGCAAATAATAATTATTCATTTGATAGCTTTTTACTAACTTATATAAATTATATAAATTTTGTAAATTTTAGTATTGAAACAAGTTGCTATTAATAAATTTTTTATTTTATATATAAAATAATTAAATAAAAGTAATTTTTTTCTTTTCTATAATCTAAAAATTATATATTTTTTTAAAAAAATTTAAGTTTATATATAAAAAATTTTTTTATTAACTTTTATTTGGTGTGCAAATCTTTTTGCGCTGAACTATAATATTTTAGAACATGGGGTCAAGCCAAATCTTATCTCATATAAAAATTTTAGCCAATTAAATTTAACTAAATCTATTATCTAAGGTAGGGAAGCCTTTATAGTAAATAAATATTAGGTAATAAATATCAGTGCCCTAATATTAATAGTGAGAAAAGCCCTAGAGAATAAGCTAATAACAAAAGAAAGTTCAAAATACAATACAAATAACAAAAAAACTTATACCAAAATAAATAACATTATGATAAAAGAAGGAATACTAATCTAAAAAAAATTATAAGCTAAAAAATTAAAAAAAATCTAACAATATATAGGTGCATTATATAACTAGCAATTATTACCAATAGTTATTTTGAGATTTATTTATAATAATTAGTGTATAATAAAAGATAAATTAAAATTAAATAATAAAAAATAAATTAAATTTGTGTATAAAGATTAATTAAAATTGTGAATAAAAGAATATAACAGATAATAAAAGATACATTAAAATTTGTAATTAATATAACAAATAAAATAGAGCGGTATTCACATGTCAGCCACTTTATCTATACTACTTAATATCACTTATATAGGTCATAACTGAATTTTGGCCAATTTTTACCTAATTTGCTAAAAATGACAAACCTATATTTGTTTAAATAATTTCTAATCCAGTAATCAGAATTGAATGAACTTTTATTATTAGATGCATATTAGGACCCTGAAATATACATAGATAGGTCAGGTATGAGTTTGCTTATTTTTGAGGTTTTTATACAGATCTTTTTTATTTATAGTATTTTTTTGAAGTTTTTTCTGCAGATCTTTTCTTTTTAGTAATCCTATAATTAACCTAACCTATGGGCCAGTGCAAAAAGATTTGTACCTCAAATAGCTCTGATTCAAATATTTTTTGTACAAATTAATTTTTAAATTTTTAATTTAATATACTTATTAGGTTACTGGATTGATAAAAATAAAATTATTTTGATTATTTTATCGATAAAATAAAAAATTTATTAATAGTAGCTTTTTTTAAAAATATTTACTATATAATTTACTATAGTAATTTATATATACGCATATATAGTAACAAAAATCAAATTACCTTACATTAAAGCTTAATTTCTTCACAACTAGTGATCCAGTTTTGCTCAAATTTTAATCATATCTTTATCATATGCACATTAATGCACTTGCATAGTACAAGCTCATAGAACTGCATATTGGTTGTGAAATTAATTAAAATATCTTTTTTTTTAAAAAAAATTTTTGGTTTTTTTTTCAAATACAGTGAATTGTATATGCTTAATTATTAAAATAAAACAGTGTTAAAACAATAAAAATAATATAATAAGTTAGATTAAAATCTATTTTATTTGATACTAAAAAATTTTTAATAATTAATCAAGAAAAAAATTTTTCCTTAGTGTCAAAATTATGAAATTTTTCGAGGTACAAATCTTTCTGCACCAGCCCATATTTATGTATTATTTCGGGTTTTGCATATTACTAAGAGCTTTATTTTAAAAAGTTTATTCAAATTGGAATACTGGATGCCAAGATAATTGCCAATAACTATTTTTTTGCTTTTCAAATTTTGGGGTTTTTGCTAAAATGTGTAATGTATGACCTCTGTATTATATGTCCAGGGTTCTGTTGCCAGGTAGGCACAGGGCCCCGAAGAACTCTAATACAACTCAGATGATTCTAAAAAAGAAAATTTTGTATAGAAATTCATCAAACGTTGCATTTTTATATAGTAAATTTTCAAATTATGCTCTATTTTATATATCTATTTGGCTAAACTACTGCTAAAATTATACAAACTCAGATCTAAGTTGTATCAGAGTTCTTTAGGGTCCTGTAAGCGCTTTATACTTCTAGATTGGTATACTCGAGATCTCCTACTAGCATACTTCTCAGGACTTTGTATCTCAAGCCATGCTGCTACCTTTACCATATTGGTAAATAACTCAGCTGCTACAACTAGCTAATTTTTCTGTATCTTTAGAGCCCAGAATTTAACATTCTGAATTCTTTTTTTATTTTTATTTTTTTTTTAATATTAAGGGTATAGCTCCTGCCCTAAACTTTATTAATACTTAAGCAAATTGACATATAGTGGTGCCTTTTATACATACATATTATATACAAGTAATGAGACTAGGACTTCAGGCTGTGAAACCTTTTATCCATGGCTAAAACCCACCAGAGCCTTCCATATTCCCATTTATATAGTTGACCTGGATTTGTACGTCCCCTTTCAACCAACAATCAGCATTCACATGTCTGCCACTTTACTCATATTTCCTAATTCATTACTTCTAATTTGGTGCGTGTTGCCAGGTAGGCGCTTTATTCTTCCAAGTTGGTGTACTCAACATCTGGTTACCAAGAAAATCCCTTACTAGTGTACTTCTCAGAGATTCATATCTCAAGCCATGCAGCTGCCTAGGACCCGAAATATACATAGATAGGTCAGGTCAGAGAATGCGTCACCATTATAGACAAATTAAATGAAGTAAGATTTATATTTGCGTATTCTTTTAAAAAATTATTAAAAAGGTTAAATTTTTAAATTGCTTATTTCTATATTGAAATTCTGCATGCAAAGGTTTATTATTTGCATAATTTTAGCATAAATTTGGAAATAACAATAGTGTAATTTTCAAAAATAAGTTTTTGAAACAAAATTTTTATTTTGAAAATAAGCTATCTCTTAGGAAAACTACAAATGTCGCAGCTCTTATTTCCTAAACCTGAATTATTCCCACTATTGTATATGCATATTACAAAAATAGTTACCTTGCATATGCTCAATAGTCGAATCTTTTTGATCGAGACTTGTATAAATTGATTATTAAAATAAATAAAAAAAATAAACTAAAAAATAAAGTAAAATAAAACGTACATACATATTTAAAACAATGATTTAAAATAAAATAAATAAATAGAAAATAAATTAAAGTAAATAAATAAAATAAACTAAAATAATAAAAACAACACGTAAAATATTCTTTTTTTTTAAAAAATTTTTAATGTTTTTTTATTTTTTTATATAATGGTTTTTTTTTTATTTTTCATTTTCGATTTTTTAAATTTTTTTTCTTTATTTTTTACTTTTTTTTTTATTTTATTTTTTAATTTTTCTTTTTTTTTATTTGGCATTTACTTTTTTTAATTTTTTTTATATAACAGTTTTTTTTATTTTTTTATTTTTCAATTTTTTAAATTTTTTTTCTTTATTTTTTACTTTTTTTTTATTTTATTTTTTAATTTTTATTTTTTTTTATTCGGCATTTANTTTTTTTTAACGGTTTTTTTTATTATTATTTAATAATTTTAAATTTTAATGTTTTTTTTTATACTTAAAATTTTTTTAAAATTTTTTATTTTTATTTAATTATTTTTAATTTAATTATTTAATTATTTTTAATTTTTTTATTTTTTCAATTTTTTTTTATATATTTAAACTTATTATGTAGTTTTTATTTTTATTTTTTTTTGTTTTTTTTTTAAATTTTTAATTTATTTAAATATTTTTATTTTTCAATTTTTTTTTTATTTATTATCAGTTATGTAGTTTTTTATTTTATTTAATTATTTTGTTTTTTTATTTATTTTCGAATTTTTTTATTAACATATTTTTTTTTTAATTTATTTTAATTTTTTTTTATTTAATTTATTTTATTATTTATTTTTTATTTTCTTTATTTAAATAATCAGCAGTGATTACTGGTTACATGAGCAATATAAAGATAAGTATTTTAATTCAATTTTTTTTTCTTTTTTTTTACTGTACTAATATATATTTATTTTCTTGTCGTTGCTTTAGAAATTCAAACCTGAAAGATAAAAAAAGCTAAAGCTTGCGTTGGTAGAAGTTATAGAGATATGCTGTCCAGTTCTTTCATCATTGGTGCCACGAGTAACCACCGGTTGATGCTGCCTCTCTCGTTCTACTGTTGTGATAGTACCTAGCGGTTTCATTTCGAATTACTCCAAATAAGTTTCTAATTTCTTTATTTCTTTATTTATTTATTTATTATTACTTACTTTTTTCTTTTATTGTAGGCTTGTGCTTCACTGGAGTGCTGAAATTGGATGCTGAAAATGCAGATGAGGAATCCATTGGAGCTGTCACTGGAGCTATCGTCATTGGTGTGCGTTCATGTCTTCTGGTATAAGATATTGGTTATTCAGTTTATTTTTTTGTTCCTTTTTTTTTTATAGTACTAACGTTTCTTTTTCTTTTTTCTTTAGAACGAACGTAGTATAATTGAATGTAGCATAATAGATAGTATAATAGTAGAACATACATAGCACAATAGACGTAGCATGATAGTTCGGGACGTAGCAAGATAGTATGGGATGTAGCATGATAGTTAGTAGCACAGTAGTTAGTATGGGGCGTAGCATAATAGTTAGTACTGTAGTCTGGAATTTAGTATGATGGTTGTGATATAGCATGATATTGGAACATGGCACAATAGTTGGAATCAGGTTTATATTATAATTTGTATTTTTTTTTAATTTTTTTTTGTATTTTGTAATAAATTAAATTGTTAAAATATATGAATATTCGAATTTATTGTTTTAATATATGAAAACTTAGCTAGCATTTAATATTTAGACGAGCATATAAAATTTTATACTATATTTAAGGGTTAGAAATTTATTTTGTGTATTTTTTTAATTTTTTTATTGTAAGGGATAAATTTTGCATACTGATCTTATAAAAAAGTCATGCATATAGCAATTAATAAAAAATTTAAAAGTCACTTTACCTATTTATGTATATTTCGGGGTCCTAGCTGCCTCTACCACATTGGATAAGTATCTTAAGCCTGCATGCTGCTACAACCAGCCAGTTTTCTGCAACTTGAGGACCCAGGATTTAGTGTTCCAAATTTGGAAATGTGCGAACGACTGTACTTCCTGCTATGGTGGCAAGGACCTGGGCTTTCGCAAATGCTTCCAGTGCTGAATATAGTTGGATAGCATCATGAGGCTAGGAGAACCTGATCACCACTACATGCACTTATACTAGCATATATCCGTATTGATGGTCCCAAATCCTCTTAGTGTCCGAAGACTCGAATATGGGTACGGCCAGAGCTCCGTTGGGTCTTGACATGTACACGCCTCTATATTTCTGCCTCTTATTGGCTAATTAGTTCTGTCTGCCCTTGCGAAGTCCACTAGACCCCAGTACCCAGTCAGTCACTCTTTGGATCCTTTTACGCAGTTATCCCAGACTACCAATCCAGTTGGCCCAGAAGGATCGTTCTGCCAGGCTTTAGGTGCCTAAGGTTTCCCTTTCCTTGGTTCATGCTTCTATAACAAATGATCTTTTCCTCTGGTATGACTCTGGCGTCCAGATTGGTGGGCCCCCTTTTGCCATAGGGGCTCTTGCCATTCAGTTTTCCGGTCAGTCACTGCTAAGATCCTTTTTCCAGGTACCGTCGAAAGTCCAGCTACCTCTCTACTAGGGACTTGCCAAACGGGTCAATTGTTCCGGTCCCATGGCTTTTACCAAGATTACAGGTAATCTACTTGACCGATCGATGAACAAATATTACTATAACACAGGCCTATTTTTCAATTCGTCTCCAGTGGGATTTGAACTAAAGAACCTGCTGCTTGGGGGTGACAACCAGACAGCTTCTCTATGTCGCTACACCCTGTTCTGAATTCTTGTTATTCATATATTCATTAATTATTTAAATTTAAATATTTAAGTAAAAAAACCTTAGCGATTAAGGTGCTGACATTTATTAGATAATATTTCAGAGGTAGAAGTCAAGAAAAAATCTTACCTTAGTTAAATTTAATTGGCCAAAATTCTATTTATAGATCTTACCTGGGGTGGGGTAAGCCCCTATAGTAAATGGATATTAGGTAATAAATATCAGCACCTTTATATGCAACGTATATAATAATAGCACCTGTAGATTATCTTTGTATTAATAAAATTTAGTTTTTGTTAGTTTAGTGTTAGGGTGAGCACCTAAGTTAGGGTTAGAGTTTGGGGTGTATAGTAAAATTGCTCAAGAAAAACTTTTTATTAGAGTACAGAAAGTAGTTTTCTATATAGATTTCTAGTAATAAGCGATTTTTGATAAATGAATGTTTGTTTTAAATTTTCTAATTATGTTATATTATATAAGATTCTGAAATCTAATTGGTTTGGTAATATATAAGCTGTTGTCATTTATGTTACAAATAACTTTACTTTAATACAAAATTTTATCATTAACTAATGATAATTCTTAGCCTCTTAAATGAAATATGTACCTGTTTTTAATATTTTATTTACTTTTTTAACAAGGATTAATCAATGTTAATTAACTTTAATTATTTAATCTAAATACCTTGAACTATATCTTCAAAGTTTATTAAGTGTAGAAAATAAATTGGTTATTTCTAATATAAAATCAATAGTAATTTTGTTTGTATAATATATATAAATTGAATATAGAATATGAATCTAGAATTTTCTATATATATATAACTTTTTTTAATACTTTTCTAAGCTTTTTTTCTTTTTTCTTTTATTAGTATTTAATTTAAAAAGAATCCTTTAGTTGAGTAGAATATAGTTTCAACAAATAATACTTTTTTTAGCTTTTTTTTTTTGTTTGCTACTATTTTTCTTTTTAGTAATTACACTTTAATTGGAGTTTCTTTAGGATGGCTCTTGGTAGAATCTAAAAATAGTAAACTATACTAAATAGAGTGAAACCAAAGAAAACTTTAATAAAGGCTTATCATACAAATTTGAATAGCACTTTTGGCTAAGTATCCCTTAAACTATTCAAGTTAAGCAGGCAAATTTGGCCACTAAAATAAAGTAAATGTATAGTAAATTTTTTTTTGTTGAAAGACTAACTGATATTGACTAGCTTACTCCTGGGAACACAATGTATATGACAATACAATAGTACATCATTGCATATGCCATGTGATACAAGCGGAGATTGCAAGCAAAATTTTATCAAATAATTTGCATTTTTGTTAAAGAATGTTTATTGGGTCAAAGCTTCTTAATTGCTATGATAATTTAACTATAAATATTACAGATATAGATGAAATATCATTGTATGAAATGTAAGGACTTATTCATAATAATTTTTTTTGATTTTTTTATAGTAAATTAATAGTGATTAATAGATAATTGCCATACTACTAGCATGCATATTCCTTGTAATATACTACTATTAAATCACAAGTTGATCTGCAAAATAGTATACTTTAATTCTAGCTTATAAAAGGAGTAGAGTTGCTTAGTAAAATCTGGTGCAATTGCTTAAAAATCAAAAAATAAGAAGATAAATTCTATAATTGGTATGTCATTTTTTTAGTTTTTTTTTTGTTGATATTCTAATTTACAGATTTTTTTTATTAAAGTTTAACATTTTGTAATATGGAATCTGAAGGATAGTAAACTATAACTAAATAAAGTAAAACTAAAAAAACTCTAGTAGAGGTATGTAGCAGTTCTAATATACAAATTATCTTGAGTATCCTCTTTAGTTGGGTTATGCAAAATTTAATAAATAATATATTAGCTTTTTTCAAGTCATTTTTGCTTTATTGATCTTTTTTTTATTAAAGTTTATTTTTTAGAACAGTTCTATAATAGAACCTGAAGTATAGTGAACTATACTTGAAATAGAATAAAGATAGAAGAAATGCTATTATAAAAGTAAAAGACAAATTGAACTATCTTGTAGCTAGTGTAAGACCCCAAAATATACATATATAGGTAAGTTGACTTTTGAATTTTTTATTAATTGCTATACACAAAACTTTTTATAAGATCAATATGCAAATTTTATACTTTATAATAAGAAAATTAAAAAATAAACAAAATAAAATTCTAATCTTAATTATAGTATAAAATTTTATATAAGCTATAGCAATATATAAAATTATAATTTTTATTAGTAGGACATTATTTTTTTAAAAAATTCTCATGTTATAAACTTGTACATTAAAATTAAACAAATTTTGTGTATATATATATACATACATATATACATGCTAGCAATTGCAAAGGCTAGTATATATATATATATACTATATACTATATATTGCTACTACCCCTGTTGGTTTAATCCAAAAATGTAAAATTAGCTTTAATACCTCCTTTGTTATACAAAGATAACAAAATTTTAGTACTAAAAATAAGCTATACTTATTTTTTTTTAAGCAGTCTTGTCTTTATTAATTATTTGAACTACAAAGTAAATTACACTACTGTATAGGGGTCTTAGCTGGGTCGGGTCTGACCCAACCCGACCCGGGTTAGACCCAACCCGTGTTGGGTTGGGTCAGATCAAACCCGGGTTGGGTCTGACCCGGGTCAGAAAAAACCCGAGTCGGGTCAGACCCGGGTCAGAAAAAACCCAAGTCGGGTCAGACCCAGATCAGACCCGGGTTAATGATGGGTGACCAGATGCTGGTCATCTCAAAAGGTGAAATGACCTATTAGGTTATTTAAAATGTTAGATTAAAATAGAGATATAGTAATTTAGTTGGTCACAACTTCTTAATCGGTTATTTGAATCGAACATGTGTGTCGTATATAATTAACCAGGGTATTTATTTAGTCGTATTAATCTATGTAAATGCAAATAATTTTTATGCTCCCAACTAACTGGATGCAAATAAATAAATATTTAAATAGTCATGAATTAAATTAATAAAAATTCTTTATATTTACAACATTAAAGTGATAATAGTATATCTTATGAATAGCTTATTTTAAACGTTTAGGTTAATGAACTTACCGATTGAAATTAAAAGCAATATTCATGAATAGTGGTTGTACCCTAGGGTACAATCACCGGTTAAACTGTTAGGCTATCCAGATACCCGAATTATAAAATTTATAAACAGATAAATTATTGAGGTATCCGGTTAACTTAAGATGTGATATATGATAATATAGGGCAAAATACAATTACAGAATTATAATAAATATTTTAATTTGCGTATTATTTATATTCAAGTATCACCCGTGTAAAAATTGCCAACATCATAAAAATCATGTTCTTATTTTAAAATATATTAAATTTAACATTTCATTTTTTTATTATATTTATTTAATAGGTCGATATAAATCAATTACACTTTAAATTTATACTGGCTTTCAGTTTTTTGTAAGTATATAATAACAATTATTATATTATATATATGAATATATACTTGTACAGTAAACACTTATTTTATTTTTCTATTACATCCTTTACACAGTACGGAATACATAAGTAAAGCGCAAGTTGAACGCTGCGTGATAAAGGATTATTCTAAACTATTATTGTTCTGAGTCATTTCTGAATTTACTTCAATTCTGAATTTAAACGTGTTCTTTCTCGGATATAACCGTTATCTTTTTATTTGAATAGGGTATAAAACTGGTTATTATATTTTGTTAAAGGTTACAACCTTTCGGATAAAGAGTTATCCGGGTACGAGCACTATTCATGAATAGATTATTTTAAATACTTAGATTATCGAACTTTGAGTTATTTGGATCAACAATCTTTGTAATTTTTTGGGTCCCATGAGTCCGCGAATACAACATAAATAGCCATTCCTATCTTGGCTTATTTAAATGCATAACCTCAATAAAATTTGTATGACCTGTTGACCCGGGTTCAACCCGGGTTGGGTTTGGTTGGGTCAGACCCGGGTCGGGTTTGACATGAGGCGGGTCTGACCCGGGTCGGGTTTGGCATGAGGCGGGTTTGACCCGGGTCGGGTTTGACATGAGGCGGGTCTGACCCAGGTCGGGTTTTGACCCAAGTGGGTCTGACCCGGGTCAGGCCCAAACCCGACCCAACCCGACCCATTAAGACCCCTACTACTGTATATTCTACTTATCTATTGTTCTATCTAATAATGACTCACCAAGCTAATGCCCAATGCGACCTGCCAAAACAACTTCTGTTTCACCTCAGATTCTTAACTTGCTAAAATTTTGTAATTTTTACGATCAGCTCCTGATAATCATTAACTGTCCGTTGTATGCCTTGTCAAGAATGCTTAACAATTTATTTGTTTAACTTTGAGTAAAGAAAACCATACTGGTTTCTTTCCCACACTATCCAATTTTTGACTATATTTTCTTTGTTTTTACTATCTTCTCTTTTTTTCTCTTTTTCTCGAGTTTTCGTTCTTGACCACTTTCCATCTCCCTTCTTCTGCAGGGTCATTTGTTTTCTTTTCCACGAGCGACCTTAACTCTTAGCTCTTTACTTCTTTTTTTCACCTCTTGTCTTCTTTTGAGATACCTCTGGCCTTTTCCAACTAGTAGTTCACAATGAAAGCTCCAAAAATGTTTGTAAAACTGTTTTTTAAAGTGTTTGACTATAGCCTGTATGTATCTCAATGTTCTGCTTGTGCAGCCGGTTGTACACTCTAATGCCTCAATGACCGATTTGGTTACCAGACCCTGTATAAGTTCTTTTCTTACATTGGATTTTTCCTTTTGCTGTACTCTGAAAACTGTATTCCTTATATTCATCCAGTTTAGTTGTTTGTTGTCAACTTCGCCAGTTTCTTAATAAGTTTACTTATTTTCTTTTCAAGAATGTCCCACAGTAGCTGTAACATTGAGCATTTAGCTAGGTGGTCCATCGTTTCTGTTTCCCTCAAATAAGCTATACTCACAATTGATTTTACTTGCTACATTGCTATATAATTCGATTATAGCACTTAAGTAAACTTATTCTAGAGATCAAAATATGTATAGTCTGAAATTTTTATATAAATTGGATAACTTTTTCTTATTTGACTTTTAATTTTTATATTCAACAAAAAAAAAATTAAATTTTTTTTTAATAAATATATAAATTGAGTGTAAAAATTAAAAGTTAAATAATAACTAATAAAAAGTTCACTGATTTATATAAAAATTTTAAAATATACATATCTTGAATTTTAGAATAAGTTTACTTAAGCTATTATATCAATTTATATAGTAAAATTATAATTTACAATATAGTAATTATAATTGATTAACAACAACTCTTTCTGACAATCATTTGGACCAACTTTTCTACAACAACCGAGCTGCAGAAAACTATAGATAATATGCAACCTTTTACTGCAAAACTTTTTTTGGAGTATTCAAAAACAAGTGTTCTACTCAGGGCAACTAAAAAAGAGCTGAAAATAAGTCTTGGGATAGGTCTCCCTGGAGCAAAACACAAAAACTATTGAATAGTAGTTGGTTACTAAGTAACTCGAAGTCTTTGTCATCAAGCTTAAACGTTTTTGGACTTTATGAAAGCTGTATATTTTTTTGTAGACTACAAAACTTACAAGGTTTTAAACCTAAAAAACAAGTTGGGCCACTTGGAACTCTTTTCGTCCCTTTGGTTTTTTTCAAAATTTCAACAAAGTGGGCATTTTGGCTTACCCCTTCCAAAAGATCAACAATGTTTATCTTCCCTAATTGGAAATGCGGCTACCATATTGGAATGAAGTCACGAGTGTATTTCAGCCTTTTGAAATAAATAACAATAACACATGTTTGAGGAAACTTGTAACGAAATTTCGTTCTAGAATATTCTTATAGCTGTAGTTTCTTTTACACACCTATCTCTATAGTTTTTTAGGTTAGAGGCCATTTTTTCTAGCAATAGTTTTTTGCCTGCATCTGATAAATTGAGTTTAGTTAGAATAGAGACTACTTTTTTTAGTATTATATAATTTTTAAAATAGTTCATCCTGGTGCCAGGTCTTAATTGACCTGAGGTCTTGCTTTTTTCTTTTTTTTTTCTTTTCTATAATTTGTTTTTTCATATTCTTTTTGTTTTTTTTTTACTTTCTACCCTTTTTTTACATATTGCCCTTAGTAGTTTAGTTTTTTTTCCTACTCCCAAGGATATTTCCTCCGGAAATGCCCTTGTTTAGTGGAGCAAAGCTGATAGACTAGTCAGTATCTCCTAAGATGCCGTGCGGTGATTCATATTTGGTTTAGTTGTCTAAATCGGATGATATCAGTATTGTTTATTCTTTGTCCTTTTGTACTAGTTTTTTATTAGTCTAATAAATCAAAGAGGTTGTATTTGGCGAGTCTCACCTAAAACGAAAAAAATTGATTAACCAAAAATTGGTTTATAAGCTACCCTAATTTTTTGTATTCAAAATTGGTCAAAAAAGTAGTTTATTTTTTGAAACATATAGTAATACAATGTATTTATTTATTTGTTGTTATAAAATTTACTTTAGAGTTTTTATTTATTTATTTATTTATTTTTGTTTATTTGAAAAATAAATCTTTATTTTTTTTTTTATTATATTAGGGGGAACCCCGGGTGTAGCTCCTGCCCCAAACTTTATTAATACTTAAGTAAGTTGACATATTGCCGAAGTACATACATATATATACAAGTATTAGAACTAGAACTTTAGGTAATACAACTATTTATCCACGGCTAATTAATCCTTATTTCAAAATACTACCTATATGTATTTAATTTTATTATTGTTTGGTTTTAAAAAAATAAATAGATTAGATCAAAACAAAGAAGTAGTTTATTTTCAGACCAAATTTATACTAAAAATATGCAAATTAAACTTTTATATATAGAATTTTTATATACTGTATTACTATGAAATAATGCATACCTGCATAATATTTTGATTATCTGCATGCTATTTTGAGTGCATACACATATGCTATTTTGAGGCAACCCAATTTTTTAATTCTGTACTAGCTAAATCTTATTATATATATGTATGTTATGTGTCATTTCACAATTCATGTCAATTTTAAAATGCAAATTGACATATATCAAATAATAATTAGTATTTTCACTCTGGCTCTGACCCTTCTGACCTAGTTATGTACAATGCAATACAAACAAAGATCACATGACTGTTGGATTATTGCACTTTGACCAATAGTTAGTTATATGAAATTCTGGTCACATGATCTATACAACAATAATCGCCAATTAAAATTTGATCCTAAAGTAGGTTTAAATTAAATTACAAAATATGATCGCTAAAATAGCAAAAAGGTTTTTTAACGATCTCAAGTAGTTGCTACATAGTAAAGTCCAAATTTTACTATGTAAATTGATTAAAATCACTTAAATAACCTTATTAAAAAATCAAAATACACATATAGTAAAATGGTTAGCAAAATTGAAGAAAAATTATTATTTGACTTTTGACTTTTACGTTCGTCAAATAAATTTTTTTAAAAAAATTTTTAATTTTTTTATCAAACGTAAAGTTAAAAGTCAAATAATAAAATATCTCCAACCTTGCTAAAAATTTTACTGCATGTGTATTTTGATCTTTCAAATAAGGTTACTTAAGTGATTTTAATTGATTTACATAATAGAATTTGGACTTTACTATGTAGCAACTATTGTCAATTGTGACTTCAGGTTCAAATTTTGATTGGCGATTATTGTTGTACAGATTATGTGATTGTAATTTTGTATAACCTAACTATTGGTCAAAGTGCAAGAATCCAAAAGTCATGTGATTACTGTTTGTATTACGTTGTACATGACTGGGTCAAAAGGGTCAGAGCCAAAGTGAAAATACTAATTATTATTTGACATATATTAATTTGCAATTTTTTAATTATTTTAAATTGGTATGTGTCATTTTAAAATTTACATGAATTTTGAAGTGATATATAATATATATACAAGTCACTCTTGTTATTGTGAAGTCCTCAGCCTGTAAAATTTCTTCACTATATTGAGAGATTCACTATATCAAGAGCCTTTTATTATAGTAATAATAATTCTGGTTTAAAAAAATTTTTTTACTATAACCAATCTTCACTATATTGAGAGTTCACTATAATAAGAATGACTTGTATATATACAGAAATAGTGAATATCTATATAATGATAGTAAAAAGTGAATTTTTTATTTTTTAAAACCTGCACATATATAAAGTATCATCTGTAAATTATGACCTTATTTTTCTTTGTTCTTTGGCATTATTATGCAGACTCTAAGGCCATTCTTTAAAAAGAATATGCATCAAACATTCATTTATTATCAAATATTATGTTCTAGTGTTAAAATCAAAAAGAATAGCCATAACAATTTATTATTCTGCTAGGATAAGGGTAGCACTAGTTGAGCATTTAATGATAGTAATTCTTGAAGCAATTAAAGCTAAAAAGTATAAATATAAAGCATTCTTTAAACACTTTCTTATATATTCAATTATATAGTATTCTATATATAGTGCATACTATTTCAGAATGCACATAGGTGTTATTTAAAACCCGGTATGCTATTTTTAGGGAATACAATTTTCAAAATAATGCCCATGATTATTATTTCGCAGTAATATAGTACTTTAATTTTCTATATAAAATTTAGATGGAATAAAATTCTATGATTCTAAAACATGGCTGAATATATATTAATATGCATGATTTAGGAATCATACATATGCATAAAACCCATCTCTAATTAGTTCCATATTATTTCACTAACAATCACTTTACTGACATAATATTCACTAACAAATATTTTTTGACAAGTTCATTTTACTAAAAGTTAGAACTCATTTTACTAACAAGTTTTTTTTTAAAAAGTACACCAACTTTGATCCTAATTCTACTCGGATCCTATTCTGACTCTAATGACAATGATCAGAATTACTTTGTCAGTAAAATAAGCTTCAGTAAAACAAACTGTTAGTAAAATGAACTTGTTGGTAAATATAGTCAATACTGTCTAAATACATACTGTACTGTCTAAATGCATATACTTTTAATTGCATACTATTTTTATTTCCCAAATTGGTTACTAATTATAAATGCATAATTCTCTATTTGCATAATGCATGAAGAATTTTTATTTTTTTATTAATAAAATACAACTTAATTGCATAAAAATATTTTAAAAAAATTAATTTTAAATATAAATAACTCTTGATCTAGTGATCTTTTTTACATAATTTAACTACCAAAATGATTAGCTTACTGAGATGATTCTAATAAGCCTAAAATGTTTACAGAATCATAAGATTGTTAATAACTTATATTACTTTATATTAAAACAAGATTAAGGGTAGAGGGTACACAAATTACTTTTCATAGTAATCATATAGTAGATCCTTTTATAATAGCATATCAATTGTGTCTATATATTATTTATATTGTACTATACAAGTAAATCTTGTACTACCCAAAAAATTTCATAATAACAAATCAAATGATCATCATGTGATACCCTCTACCCTTAAAGATGTAATGCTAAGGGAGTTTTTTATATAATTGTATTGATTAGTAAGAAATAATTAAATTGCAAATATAATATCAAATAATCAAGAAGTATGAATTATTTTTTTATATATTACAAATGTAAGTGGGAGCACTATTAGCACCCCTTTAGTGATCATATTTATGATTTCAGAATAGTCATATTTTTAACTGGTTTAGTAATGCTGAAGGTTTGATATAAATTAGAGAGCTTCTAATAAAATTTTTAAGAAGAGATCAAAGAATTTCTCATATAGTGTCTATATGCTACAAAGAATGATTTTGACAGAATGATTTTGAATGTTTTATTGGTTCATTCACTAAAAAAAGTGATAATGCAATACAAATAGTTGGAAGTTAGTTTATATTGTGATTGTTATTATTTTTATAATAAGCTATAGTAAATATTCTTTTATAGAACTTATTTGCTATTCCAATAACTGCAGTATATGGTTAAGGTCATATGTATTTGCATTAGAATTTTTATAATTTCTACTATGATATATAAAAAATTTTGTTACAAAACCTACTTACTATTCTGGTGACCACAGATAATTAAGATTAATTTTGAATAGAATTGTTTTTTTTTCTATAGTTTTAAATTTAAATTAGTTTGCATTAGAGTTATTGTAATTTCTATCATAAGTTACTATAAAAATTTTGTTACAAAGCTTACTTGCTATTTTGGTGACTAAAGTATATAGTTAAGTTTGTTTGTACTGAAATTATTATATTAGAATTATTGTAATTCTACTATAAAATACTGTGTTATAAAACTTGTTATTTTGGTACCACAAAATTGGTTAAGGTTGAGGTAGTTTGCACCTAAAATCATCTTAATTTTTATGTGATTAAGGAGAGTATACTTGTATTAAAATTTTAATTTTTATCATTACTGTTACAGCACTTGTATTCAAGTTTGTATTGATTTCATCATCAAAATTTACTATTCTATTTGATTGTTTACATATCCCAATTAATAATTTTTTGTAATAAAAAATCTATATAAAGCCCTTTTAAATTTCTGAATATTTCTAAATTTCTTGAATACTTATTTCTAATTTCTTGGTTATATCTTAAACCATTTGAAATTCAAAACAAATTTGCCTTGAATTTTACTATAAAAAATATCTCTAATATATTTTTTCTAAAAATTAATATATTTAAATAAAAATTATTTTTGATAAAATTTGGAAATAAAGATATATTTTTTTTAAAATTTATATTTAAATTATAGAACAAAAAATTTAACTTGCATATAAGCCAAAAATATATAAATTTTAGCCAAAAGAATAATTTATAATTTTTGATAAACTCTTTAAATATTAATTTTAGATCTATACCTTCTTAATAGAAATTATAATTTAAATAAAGAATTACAACTTTTATTATTGAAATTTTCTAATTTACTTGCAAAAAATAAGAATTGTATTAGAAGTAAAAAATTTTTTGTAGACAAAAACATATAGAATTTTAAAATTTAATGAAAAAATTTTATAATAAAATTTTAAAATAAAACTTTAAACCTTTATTACTCTTAAGTTTTTTAATATATTTAAAATTTTTTCTTAACAAAGTTATTAAAACATATCTTAAATTATATTTTTTACTTAGTGGAGTGACAAAAATTAGGTGATTTTTTAGAGGGAGGAGGGTAAAAAAAGTTGAAATTATATATAAGAACCTGACAATATATATATTAAGAAAGAGGAAAGGAAGTAGGTCTCTGATAAAAAATAATCAGGTGATTAATAACATGCCCTTAGAAAGTATAGCTAAAATTAATATTTAGAATTTTATTTTAAATTTTTATTTTAAAAAAAATTTCAGGGCAAATTTGCAGGAGAAACAGTTTAAGGAATAGTAAACCAGAAGGGTTTTGTATTAATAACAAGAAATTGTTTGGTGCTTATTTTGTTTTTACATATTTTGTAGTGTTGTTAGGGAAGTGACAAAAATCAGGTGATTTTCTAGAGGGGTCAAAAAAGTTGAAATTATATTTAATAATATTTAAACTGATCTGATAACGGAACCCCCTGTTGGGTTTAATTTATTTATACTCGTGATCGATTCCAGTTCAGCTATCTCGTGACTTTATATCACGTGTCCTGCTGCTGTGAACCCTATAAGCTTACTATTAGAGCTAAATCGGACGTTACTAGACAATCACTCTCCCAATTAATAGTAACACTTGGTGCCAGTTGTGTGGATAACCTGTGTACTCGAATGCGAAAATATATATAAGAATAATAATCTATACCCTGTAAATAAAGTTAGAGTTAGCTATGGCAAATAACCCTTTGCATAATTTAGCAAATCAAATTGCCGCTTTAGTACAGCAAATACAAGCAGCTCCAGCTCCACAAATTAATGTCGCTAATAATCCTCGAGAACTCAATACTATTTCTTATCCTGAGTTTCATGGAGGAGAACAAGATCCAATAACTTGGTTAGAAAATGTTGATAAGGCCTTCGAAGCTAATCTTATAACTCTTCTTCGGAAGATCGCCGTAATAATCCCAATGCTTAAAGGTCCTGCTGCGACTTGGTGGGTTGTAAGGAGAAACCAACAACCCATTATTGATAGATGGCGTGACCCTCTGGTACCCCAACAAAGTTTTGTTACTCATTTCATTGCTAAGTTTCGAACCCCTAAATTGGAAGGGAAGTAGTTCGCCCAATTGACCCAAAGGAAGTAGTTGCCTGGAGAAACTGTAGATAATTATCATACTGCCATAGAAGAAATGATTCGCTGAGTAGAATCTAAAGGACATCAATATCCTGATACTGCTAAAGCTCAAATGTTTATAAATGGGTTACGGCCTGAGCTTTCTATGGCAGTGTCTCCACTAACTCCAAATACTCTTGAAGAAGCTTATATTAGAGCCAAAGCATTTGAGAGTGCTTACAAAAATAATCCGACCTATGCCGCCCTCTTAGGCCATCCAATAAGTTATCCTCCTTATAGGTTTCAAGGTATGGTAGGAACAGCTCCCCTTACAAATACTAACTTAGGTGGAACTGAAGAAGCTCTTAATAAATTAACTGAAGCCATTAACAAAATGATGACCCAAATGCAAGACCAGAGAAGACCCTTTCGACCTCGACAATCTGGATCTCTACCAAATCAAAATTTGGGAATAATATGTTATAATTGTGGTCGTCCTGGACATTTATCTTGCCAGTGCCCTAACCCAAGAGCCCTATTAATAATGCACCTATGGCTCAAACTTCTTCTGTTCAAAACCACTAGTTGTTAATAATAGTGGTGCTACTTCTCAGGATACGCTTCAAGCTCTATTAGCCTTATTAAATACTTCAAACTTGGCAAATTCCCAAAGTGACCGATCTTCTTATTTGGGTATACCAGAAGATAATGAAACTCTATTTCTTCCAGCTGAGTGTCATGCACGCCGAAAGCCTATAACTAGTACTGCAATACTTCGAAAAAGTAAGAATGGTCAAGTTCAAGATTCTTCTTCCAGATTAGTTGAGACAAAAGAAGTTGTAAATCCTGATGCAGAGATGACAGAAAGACAAGAGAAACCTGAAGCAGATCATGAAGAGCAGTCTGATCCAGAACCTAGTAAAAAGAATGGCCAGAAGGCACCACCTAAGCGAGTCCCTGCTCCAAAAAGAAAGAATATAGAAGAAGACCTTCCTCAAATCTCTTCTTTGGTTACTCCTTATTCAATAGTTGCAGATATAAGGGATAAAGCTGCTAATATTACATATGGTCAATTATTGAGAGCTGCACCTAACATGAGACAAGAATTAGCTCGATCCTTACAAAAGAAAAGAACTATTATTAGAAGGAAGGTCCAGGTCAATGTTAACATGCATCCAACATTAAAGTCCACTGCCTTGTATTGTGATGCTACTGTTCATGGCAAAAATATTTTTCTTATTGCTGATAGTAGTTTTTCGGGAAGTGTAGTAGCCTCTCACTTGCTAAATGATTTAGGGATAAGAATTGAGAGACCTTCAGTAGTAAATATGATTAATATACATGGAGAAAGTAAACGAGCTATTGGGGAAATTTCTAACTTCCCTTTCTGTATTGGAGGAGTTGAAATTCCTATTGATGTTATAGTAACTGATGCCAACTTTTATTGTGCTATAGTTGGAAATGATTGGCTTGCAAAAGTAAATGCAACTATTGACTAAAATTCATCTGAAATGTCAGTTTTTTGGAATAATAAAAAAATTACTATTCCTGTTGAATTTAGAAAAATGTCAAGGTCCCCATTAGAAAAAGAACGATTAGTAGTAATTAAAGAACTTGAAGAAAAAGATGAAAGTAATAAAGAAGATTCTGATGAGGAGTACGAAGAAGAAGAATTAGAAGAACAGATATTTGCCTACTCAGAAGTTGATACAGAAAAAATAGCAGAAAAGGATGAAGTTTTTAGAAGATGGAACTATAATAGTAGTACAGTTAAGGATATTAGGAGTAATAAGGAAAAGGAACAAGACCATAGGTTGTGGTCTGTGAACTATTTAAATTTAGAGGAAGATATACCTATCTCTGATCTTTTTGATTATTACTGTATTATGAAAATGAGATACAGACCCATGAAGAATACAAAATTGGAAGTTTAGATAATGTTCAGCAAAGTAAATTGAAGTTGCTATTAAATGAATATAAAGACATTTGTACTCAAAGTCTTAATGAATTGGGTAGAAGTAATATTATTTGGCATCAAATTCCTACTCAAGATGTTTGGCCTATTCGGCAACGCCCATATTCAGCTGAAAAAGAATTTTTAAAAAATGAAATAGAAGCCATGTTAGCTGAAAATATTATTAGACCTTCTAGCAGCCCATGGACGTCTCCTGTGGTATTAGTAAAACAAAAAGACAGGAAAATGCGTCTTTGTATTGACTATAGAAAACTAAATGCTATAACTATTAGAGATAATTACTCTCTGCCCGGGTAGATGAACTTTTGGATTCATTAAATGGCTCTTCATGGTTTACTTCTTTAGACCTTGCCAGCAGATATTGGCAGGTTGAAATGTTGGAAAGGGATAAACCAAAAACTGCTTTTATTTTTCTACAAGGCATTTTTGAATTCAATGTTATGCCTTTCGGTCTAATAAATACCCCAGCAACCTTTCAAAGATTGATGGACCAAATCTTTAGAAATATTATTGGAAGGTTTGTTGTTATATACCTTGATGATCTAAATGTTTATTCTAACTCTTTTGATGAACATATTAAACACCTCTGGGAAGTTTTAAAAAGACTACAGAAAGCTGGGTTAAAGCTCAAGCCCCAAAAATGCTTTTTTGCTAAACAAGAACTAAAGTTCCTTGGGTACGTTGTTAGTGCACAAGGAATATCAACTGACCCAGATAAAGTTCTAGCTGTACAAGAATTCCCAATACCAAAGAAATTAAGACAATTACGTGGATTCCTAGGTTTAGTATCTTACTACCGACGGTTTATTCCGGGGTTCACTAATATTGCTGGGCCCTTAAATGCTTTGTTGAAAAAGAATGTAACTTATCAATGGACCATCAAGCAACAGAAAGCATTTGAGGAACTCAAAAAGAATTTGTAGTTGCTCCTATATTGGCCTATCCAAATTTTGCAAACCCCTTTATTCTTTTAAAAGATGCATCCGATTTAGCCCTAGGAGCTATTCTTTCTCAATTGGATAAAGATGGTAGAGCAAGGTAGTTGCCTATGCAAGTCATTCCCTAACTTTAGCTGAAAAAAATTATGCAGTTACTGAAAAGGAATGCCTTGCAGTTGTATGGGCTGTATCATATTTTCGACCATACCTTCATGGAGTTCACTTTATACTCTATACTGATCATTCAGCATTAAAGTCACTATTCTCTCACCGGTTGCCCCAAAATAGACTGGCCAGGTGGATCCTGACCTTGCAGGTGTATTCGTTTACCACAATTCACAAGTCCGGAAAATTACACTTTAATACCGATAGTTTATCGCAACTCTAGGACATTAAGCCAAAAAGGCTATAAAAAAATCTTAAAAATTTTCTCTATTGCCATACCGACGCCACTTTCAGATAATCCATTTTTGACTTGACGGACAATATGAACCTAGATATATATAAAATTTTTATAGAATATCTTAGCTGGTCTAAGGTACCTCGTGAGTATAGTGAAAAAAGTTTAAAACACAAAACTCGATATTATTTTGTTAGGAATAACTTGTTATATAAGACTAATCAACGTAATCCTAAGAGACCTCTACGAGTTTTAAGACCTCATGAAATAAAGCCTATATTACATGCTATGCATGCCGACCCGTTAGCAGGACATGTCAGAAAGGAAGGAACCTATCAGCGACTAATGACCAGATATTATTGGCACCAAATGGGGACTGATATAAAACAATAAGTTGAAGCTTGTGATACCTGTCAAAGAAGAGGTCGACCTAGAACCCGTGAACCTCTTCACCCAATTAAAGTAGGCCAACCATTTGACAGAGTGGGAATTGACATAGTAGGGCCGCTCCCAGTAACTCCAGATGGTTACCGTTATATAGTTGTGGCCACAGACTACCTCACCAAATGGCCAGAGGCCCGTGCTCTTAAAAAGGCTGATGCAGAGTCCGTCGCTTCCTTTCTTTTTGACGATATTATATGTCGTCATGGAAGTCTCCGTGAGTTCCTTTCTGACCAAGGGACCCACTTTTGTAATCGGTTAGTGGGTGCTCTTTGTAATAAAATGAGAATTTATCACCGTACCTCTGCTGCCTACCATCCCCAGACCAATGGGTTGGTAGAACGATTTAATAGGACCCTGTGTAATGTATTGGCTAAATGTATTGAGCAGTATGCTGGTGAATGGACAGACTTTATCCCTGCAGCATTATTTGCTTACCGAACAACCCGTCATCATACCACCCAGTATGAGCCTTTTTACTTGGTGTATGGCCGTGATGCCATATTGCCTATAGAAACAGTTATACCTACCTACCCGACTGAGACGACTTCTGAAGCTGAATTACAAGATTTTCTTTACAGGAGGGTCGAATCAATGCTAGGGAACCTTGAAAACGTCTGAAACCAAGCCCAAAAAAATGTTAAAAAGGCTCAAAACAAACAAAAGGCTTATCATGACAACAAATACCAGATTGATATTTACCAAATTGGTGATAAAGTTTTGCTGCATGAGACTTCTTTGGAAACGTCATACAGTAGTAAACTCACACCATCTTTTACCGGACCGTACTATATACATGAAGTATATGGTAATGGATCTTATAAATTAAGAACCATAAGGTCTGCCTCAAATAATAAGCCACAAAAAAATGAAAGGGTTCTTAAGAAACGAATCCATGGAAATAGATTAAAAGATATAATGAAGCTCCTGTAACCATGGGATTCGATTCTTATAAATACCCTGATGATTAATTTATCTAGACGAAGTTTTGAAAAAAAAAAAATAAAAAAAATAAAATTTTTTTTTATCTTTTTCATGGCAACGAAATTAGAAATAAATGCTAAGTTTTTGGACTGCATCGCGAAGTTGCAGCGAATGATGAGAGGAACAGAAATAGTTGAGATTCGGGTAGCAGTTAATGAAACTTTTTCATTAATGATCAGGGAGAAGCCGCTAATCTTAGTCTACCAGGAGGCAGTATCGCTAACCCCTCTACTCAGGCCATGGATTCCTACCTGAGCGATTTGCAGCGAATAGAAATTTCTTCACGACTTCCAGACCTTGCCCCTGAAGGAACATTGGCTGAAAGACTTGATACAATATGTGGAAATATTCTTTCAGGCGAGTGTGAACAAATAGACCCCTCCAGCAGTATTACCACCTAGGGGAATGTCTTGTAGAAATTGCAGGAAGTTTAGAGGGGTCCAGTAGGAGTGTAATGGCTCATGAAGCACTCCAAACTAGAATTGGAGGTAACAAAGGGAAAGAAGTTTGGAGGGTTGCTCTTAGAACCTACCAATTGTATAATATAAGGGGATTTTCTAACCTCCTTGAAAATAAACATATCACCGCTCATGCCCTTTATAGAATGAACAAGGAAAATTTCCAAATATTAATAGATGAGGCCCGGAAGGTTAGAGCTCAGGAACTTTCCGAATTTTGTAATCAAACCTTCGCAGGAGCTCAGGTATAAGGAGGGGAATATGTCACGGGTTTGTGACCAGAATGGCGGGCTTATAGATTTATTTATTTATTATTTTTATTTATTTGTTTCTTTAAACGATCTACGCGTGATGGCATGTGAGCAATTTCGTGACAATATTGCCAACAATATTGTGAACAATCTTATGAACGATATTGTGAGCAATATTGTAAACGATCTTGTGAACATTATGGTAAGTAAAGTTGGGAGTGAAATTTAGGGAATATTGAAGGAATAAAACGACGTAGCGCAGTAGTCTAGTACTTTAAAAATGTATATAAGGCCTGACTTTTCGCCTTAATAAAGTTCTTTTAGACTTCGATGTCTTTAAAAATGAGTTTTAATTAAGAATCGATTTCTCAATTGATATATTGATATTTATATAACGTATTTATTGTTTTTACTATATTTTTTTATATACTCTTAAATTTATTTATTTTACCTTCGTTCTATTTTTTTATCACCTGATCTATTAAAGTAAACTCCCTACCCTTAATTTGTCGCTCTTAAACCTTCTTACCATTACTCCCACATCGTTTACCCTTACATTAAGTACATAATGCATATAATATTTAATAATATTTAAACTGATCTGATAACGGAACCCCCTGTTGGGTTTAATTTATTTATACTCGTGATCGATTCCAGTTCAGCTATCTCGTGACTTTATATCACGTGTCCCGCTGCCGTGAACCCCGTAAGCTTACTATTAGAGCTAAATCGGACGTTACTAGACAATCGCTCTCCCAATTAATAGTAACACTATAAATAAAACATCGTAGTCTGAGGAAAACTTTATCAGGGCGAAAACCCAGCCTTTAAATACTTTCTGAATTATTATGAACTATCGAGTTACATTCTTTCGTAGCTCCTTATGCTAACAACACTGCTTCACAGCATTGCGCGAACAACAATGTTCGATAAAAGCCTCCTACTTCCTACCCTATAAGATTTTCCTACATTTCTTAGTAACAAATAATCAAGGACCAACAATAACTTGGTTAGCCTACAATCCACGGTCCACAATAACCGGTTTCTCCACCCATCGCATGATCTTATCTAACAACTATTGTTGGATGGATATAAACAAACAGCTCACGTGAACAAACCAAACCTCTGCCGCAAAACTTACGTTTTTGAGACTCGTGCATTTACTTTTTTGATACTCCTAGATGTACCCCAAAATTTATATTCTTTTTTGATACTATCTCCACGTGATGATCGACACAACAAATAGCGATTTGACGTAACGTAACATAATCTTGAAAATTCAAAGCCAAAGCATTCGTTTTAGTCAAATTATTCAAAAATCCCAAGAAACCACCTTTATGAGAATTTTTTTAAAAAATCGGTGCTAATGTAGTAAGTACTAACCTTAAATAAACTAATTTCAATTACGCTACAAGTTTTTTAAAAAGCACAGATACTTAATGATATACTGTATTTAAAACATTTATTACGCGGATAGAGTTTTTTTCTAAATTTTTTTTCATTTTAAAAAAGCGTTACATGTAAAATAGATTTATTCTTTTTTTTAAGAAAAACTCATCATATAAATGTCGTTTTAAAAAATATATATAACCTTTGTTAAAACCTGCACAACCAGGTCGAAACTAAAAAGTTTAAAAATAAAGATATAATAAAGCGTGCTAAACTTTGTAACAGTAAATTTTATTCGTGGACTATGCAATCAAGTTATTTATTAAACCTATTATGTGGGCTGTTCTTTATAGAAAAGTTATAATATTTATTATATGAACATTGTTTAATAGGTATTGTTATTAAGGTCAGGTTTGTAATTAGTGTTAAAGTTAGTGCAATTTTAAAAAAGTTGCCGGTAATGGTGATCTGCACGTGATATCAGTATTAAAAAAGTATATAATTTTTTGGGTACATCTAGGAGTATCAAAAAAGTAAGTGCAGAAGTCTCAACAACGTAAGTTTTGCACCTCTGCCACAACCTAGAAACCTCACAATCTCTCATAGCTCGGGTCAGTGGAACCTTTCGGTGTTACCAAATCGCATTTAAGTCACAGGTTAAAAACTTTAACCGTGACAATATCTTAAATTTTAAATAACGATCTATTAGATGCGTGTATGAAGAGCTTTATATCATAACTAAATTGCTAACAATAAATAATAACAAGAAAAAAATAATTAAATTAATATACTATAAAAATATTAAAAAGAATAGTAAACAACTGCAAGTAAAAAGTACACGAAACTCAAACCTATCTCCAATAAGATTTTCAGTTTTACTTATTAAATTTAAGATTACAAAAGTTGAACCCAGTTTCGACTTACATCAATATTAAAATTTACAGTTTCGTCTAAAAAGTACAACTAAATGTACTATCAATCTTGAGAACAAACCCACTTGCTAAAGATCTAACTACAAAAAAAAAAAAGCTATTTCTTTTGTTTTGGAGATTCTTATTTAGTATAAGCAACAACTAAATTTAAAATAAAACTTCATATTTAATATTAAAAAAAAACTTCATATAGCTAACCCTCATGATTATTCCTTCGTTTTCGTGATTATTTTAATAGTGTATAAAACGAAGATATAGTAGCTTCCGAATATGTATTCGGTTCTCTGTACAATCCGTTTTCGTGGCCAACAATTCGTTCAAAGTCAGATGTATATGCTGGTATATATGTCAAACCAATCGGGATTTAATGACCGCTATGCTGGTTTGTCAATGTTTATTCCACGTTTGGACTCGAAATATGGTTTGTTTTTTTTAAAGTTTATCTTAACGATTGGTTTAATTCATTTCAAAAGTCTCCGAGTAAAAAAAAAAAACAAAGGAAAAAAAGAAAAAAGGAAAAGAAAAAAAAAAAACAGCAGAAAAAAGAAACAATATAATCAATAAACCAAACTTTATAAAATAACAATAAATTACATAATTAATATGAGTAGCATGATAAAGACCACTCCCGGATAATATCGTTATCAGTCAGTTTACTATGATAATGCTGCCAAAATAACTCGAGTTATTTTGGCAGCGATTACGTCATCTGCCAAATTACTTCGTTATTTTGCACTTACGTAATTACTGCCAAATCGAGTCATTTAGCAAGCACAATCGTCGTAAACCACCGGATAACACTGTTTTTGTAAGCCATGAACTTGTTTATCTGGCTTTAAATTTAATATGTCATTTCTGGATCCTTTCGGGACCCAGAAGATGACACTTTAAATTTTACAGCAAGATAACGGGGATTTTTACAAATAACTCCCGCTATTGGATGCTTCATATCCAATAACTATGCAATTATCTTTACATGTTATTTTGGACATGACATTACGTGCAAATATAACGGAAAAACTTCACAATCATAAATATATCAGGCAGTGCACCAGAAAGTTCTTTCATCCGAGCTAATGTCATACAGTACAGTTATTTTTCATTGTCTACCAAAATTATATACATAATCTATAGGAAACTAGTAAAGATAAATACATTACAATATTACAGATGATAATTTATTTGTCCTTATAAGGTTAGGCGTTAAATTCAAGCATATTTGCCATTACTACAGTATAGTGCTGCATGCGGTACCCGAGTATTTTACAAAAAATTGAGATTAATTAAATAATATCCGGGTACTGCGTGAAGAGAGGGACACTATACGAGGAGTGGTATTTTGAATGAATATTAACTGTTAATAATACGAATTGATCATATAACGAATCATTGATTCGGCTACTTGATTAGTACCGGGACACATTTCAAATATTGTAGAATTTACAATTGAATAATACCCGGATACTCTTTTCAAAGGGGACACTGTATGCAGCGTAGTACGGTAAATTGATGTTTAATGTGATACAAAACACAATTTAAATGATTGAATCAAAAGTTTATAAGAAAAATTTCTTGGCAAACAATTTTAATGTGATACAAACCACAGTTTAAATGATAAATTCACAAGTTAATAAAAAAATTTCTTGGTAAACAATTAATATTTTATGCGAAATAATTAATTTCAAATTATAATACACGTAGCCTACTTTGGCGAGAATTGAATTATTTACACAGTTTATAATGGTGACATTATTATTAGTAAATTTCTTTGTTTGAAAAAAAAACAATAATATTATCTCCTTTTTTATCAATCTCGGAATTAATATTTATTTCTATTATTAATAAACTCTCTCATTTTTTTTATTTTTTCTTATCAATCTCGGGATTTAATATGTTTAAGATTTATAATTAAAAAACAATTTGATTTTAAGTACACAAAAGTGATTATATTATTATTTGTTTATCTGCATGGTTGGTAGGACAAATATTATTTTCCTTGCAAAGCGGGAATAATGAAATATTTACCCGGATTTTTTCGGCTTCTATTGGAGCCGAAGAAAAAAATTCGGAAATAAATTCGTAATTTTCCCGTTTTATTAATTGAAGGCCGGATGCTATTTCCCTACTGAGGTCAAAACTAAATCATTGCAAGTTCTTTTATTGTTATACAATTATAATAAAGAAATTTATGGAAATTCCTCGAATTATTCTTTTTTTCTGAGTGTTGAATTTTTCATAACTGATAAGCAGAATGAAACTAATGGCAATTTGACATAATTTAACAATTATTAAAGAAATACCGGTAATATCTGTTATTAGCGCATAATAACATACAATTTTCATTGGCTAATTATTTACCAAATTGAGTACTGCCAACGGAAAACCCGTAATTCTTCATTTGATAAGAATTACAGGTTTTTTCTTGGCGGCACCCATTTCGATGTCCGGCTTTAGAAAACTATGTTTAAGACTATGCCAAGACTTGTATCACAATAGTAAAATTGGCGGTGGCTTGTACAATGAATTCTACCGTTTATTCAAGAAAGAAATTTCATTTAAAAATCATTTTCATTGACAGTTAAGATTGGTTCAATTTAAGATTAATAATTTTTCAAATTTGAAATATTAAAATTTAATTTACAACAAATTTAAGGTACCGTATAACTTAAAGGTTAAATAATGATCATCAGTGTCATAAAGTGAAAGAAAATTTTACTTATTTCCAATGTTGAGAATAATGAAAATGAGTTTTTTTTCCTAGTCACACATACTTCGGAACTTCTTAAAGCTTAAATGTATAATTTTTAATCTAGGCACATAAGAATTAAAAATTTTATGCACAAAAAAGTAATTTATTTTACACCATTCTATATTAAGTACTTTCGCATTGCAGTGAATTACCAGATAAGTATATTTTTTTAAAAATTAAAAGGATGTTTTGATTTATTTTATATATTTGGAATACAAAAATCTTACAAATTAATTTTTCAATTATCTTTGAATTATATCTATTCAATATTTTTTGTCTTACAAACTATAATATAATACATATATATATAGCAACTTGACTGGAAAAAAAGCAACTTCGTTGGAAAAAAAATAACGAAATTTGGGAATCTGGGATTTAATAAAATGAAGTTACTTAAGTTACCTTTATTTTTTATAACTCTCATTCAGGGGATCATTCTGATCTCAGCTGACAAAGGTGGCAATGGAAAGAATCCCACATATGTAAAGGGTACAGATAGTTACAATAGACCGAGTGGTGGTAATGTTGGTGATCCATATCCAACCACATTCGAAGAAAAATATAATGGAGACATTAAATTTTTGGTTATTGGTGTTTGGGGACAGAAAGGACCTGGCACCGGTCAAACCCCAGTAGCTAATGCTATGACAAAATGGTCTAATGATAATCATACTACATTTGTGTTAAATCTTGGTGGTAGGCTTAAAGAAAATTGGTTACTTTATTTACTTATATTTTACTTGTTTAAATTTTTTTAATAAACTGATTATTTATCTTTTACTAGATAGCTTTTATTAGAAAGTAATACCACTGCTCCTAACGTCACTTATGCAAGTGATCACAAAGGTATATCAAGCATATCAGATACTAAATGGAAATCTTATTGGTTAGACATGTATGGTGGCAGATTGAAAGATGTTACTTGGTTTAGCATAGCAGGAAATCATGATTGGTACAATAATGTTACCGCTGAAGTTGACTATTTTTGGGATGTTGATTCAAGATTCTTTCTTCCTTCACTTTATTACGTTCGAAAAGTGACATTTGGTAGTGGTGTATGCGCTGCCTTTATTCACATCGATACTGATCCATATTATTATAATTACTCTAGTTATAAGAAGAGTAATAATTTAAAACAAACCCTTACTGATTTTAATTTACACACAGATGATCAACTTAATGCTAGATTACAATGGCTCGACGATCAATTGAAAGCTGTGCAAGATGCTGATTGGATTTTCGTTGTCGGTCATCATCCACTCGTTGGTGATTGTAGACTTAAAGATACTAAGGACTATTATTTAATGTAAAAATTTGTTCCCATCCTTGAAAAGTATAATGTATCTGCTTATTTTAACGGTCATGCCCATGAACTTGCTCTTTCGCTTGCCAATTCAACTTCTCCTGTCACTTATTTCGGTTGTGGTGCTGGTGGTGCTACACTTGGTTCTGGCTGTCCAAATCCTGATTGGACTGTTCCTTTAATTTTTGGTTTCTTATCTGTTCATATACCGGCTGATGGAAAAACTTTATATTACGATTATGTTCAAGCAAATGATACTAATACACCTCCTCAAGTCATTTATTCGGGTAAAGTTAATTCTCGTAAGAGTGGTAATGGAAATAATGGTAAAGGAAGTAATAAAGGAAATAATGATAATAGTAAAGGAAATAGTGATGATGGTAAAGGAAATAATGATAATAGTAAAGTAAATAGTAATGGTGGTAAAGGAAATAGTAATAATAGCAAAGGAAATAGTGATAATAGTAAAGGAAATAGTGATAATAGTAAAGGAAATAGTAATAATAGCAAAGGAAATAATGATAATAGTAAAGGAAATAATGATAATAGCAAAGGAAATAATGGTAAAGGAAAAAATTGATGAATAATGTTAAAGTTAATAAATATAGTTAAAATAGAATTATTTACTTAATTTTTTTATTCCTTGAGATATTTATTTATATTCTATAATATTACCCTACAAAGAATTGCAATGTATTTTATTTAATGGTTAATATCGTTAAAGCTTTTATAAATTCTATTATCTCTTTAATATTTACCTAGAATGAACAACAATTAATATTTTATATCTTTAAGTAAATTTTTTATAAAATCTATCCTGTAAATTTATATAATAATTTACGAATCTGATAATATCATATTTAATTATATTGTTTACTTATTTTATTAAAGAACTTTGCTTTGATATTACTGTTATTACCTAGCTTTGTTGCCTTTAAATGACTTAACTGAAGCTGGAAATTAGAGACCCCTCTATTTAAACATATAAGCTCTACCATAATCCATTTATATTCTTTTATTATCCTAACCATTAATTTGAGTCGCTGTTATTTGTCGTTTATTAATTCCTATCAATTTGAAATTGATATGTGTCAATTTGGATATAAATTACGTATCATTCATAACAAAAAATGCAAGAGATTACAAGTTTACGTTTTAAATATCATTAAGTATCTTCAGCATTTTTCTAAATAATTACGATAATATAAATCTTCGCTTCTTTGTCTCATAAATTTCATAAATAAATACTGAATCATATATTACGTGTAAAAAAAAATACCGTATGAGAAAATTTGACAAGTCAGTAATTTTATCTGAAAAATTATCGGAATAAAGAAAAAGTAAATGAATATGTGTATGAACATCCTAAAATCAACAAAGCGAAACGGACGGACAAAAATTAATTCTGTAAAAATATTCGATTTCATTTTCGTTAAAACAAACGTGTTTTAAAAAAAGCAATATATCCTAGTCCAATCTTCAAAGAAATTGGTCAATTAGAGACGGAATAAGTTTTTATCATTTGTTTTTTTATTAAACGAAGGTTTGCGTATAATATTAACGATACTTTATATACGGAACGAAATTATCCATCACCTAAAAAAACTATGATTGTTGCCATTACAGAAACTGGGCATTGGCATTTGGATAGGTTTCGTTAATTATATTAAAAAGAAATGCAAAACCTCACATTAATCACTAAAAACTAACTGTATACTAACATACACATACACATATATTTTTTTTCACACTTATAACGATATCCGGAGCTACTCATTTCATCAATGATTCCAGCAAACCTTTCATCATCGTATCCATCACCACTATCGCTCCATCTTGGTAATAATCGTTCCATCAACATTACTCACATCACAATCCTCAGCGACATTGTCTCCCTTTGACGTGTCTTTTCAGCATTTTTCATATACCATTCAAACGCTTTGTGACCAACATCATACCTTTGGGGATGAATGAACGTCCTATATCAATCGGTTTCAACAACTTTTCAGTTCGAAGATTATCTAATGTTAATAGTGACCATCAATATTATAATTGCTGAACGCCTTAAATGCATCGCCTTTAATGTCCATTCCTTTATAATAACTTCCAAGACTATTCGTTTAATAAGCACTAACCATCCGGGCAGCTTCATCATTGCATTTGACGGCGATAACCTGCGAAGTACCTCTCGGAAATCGAGGCTAACGAGGCAACTATCGACAGGGAGTCACGTGGGCACAGAGACACAAACTGTGCAGTGGTTTATCGTAGTTGTTAGTATATAACTTAGCGGGAGGGTTTATGTATAGTGATTTGACAATGCGAAAGAGCGCGTGATGAAATTTATAGAATCGATTGTTATAATAAAGTGTCTTTTATTGATAATAAAGAGATGTAATAGCAAACAAGCCTACAAAGTGTAGCGAATATAAAGATGCCTGACGAAATTATTTTTGCGATGACGAAATGGTTTCGTCATGGTTTCGTCATGACGAAACCATGACGATTGACGAAACCCCCGACGATTGACGAAACCTATGACGAATTGACGAAATCTATGACGAATTGACGAAATATATGACGAATTGACGAAACATATGACGAATTGACGAAGCCTATGACGAATTGACGAAATCTATGACGAATTGACGAAATATATGACGAATTGACGAACATATGACGAATTGACGAAACCTTGACAAACCTTTAACAATTGATAAACCTTGATAAAACGATTCAGAAGTACCGTGTTTTGCGGAATAATATACCCCCTTAGCATAATACTTTTACTTCATCTTGATGGAAATCGGGATAACTATAGATATGGTAATAACGTAGGGTAAGTGTAGAAAAACAAATTAGGAAAGGGACAAGGATAAAATTAGTAACAAGGTTGGATGATGTAAGGACGATCGGAAGTAAGATCAATTAATTATTATGTAAGGGAAAATGATGATTATAAGGCAGGAGTATTATAAGGAAATGCTGTGATTTTAAGGCGCAGATATGGTAATAATGTAGTAAGTATAGAAAAACAAATTAGGAAAGGGACAAGGATAAAATTAGTAACAAGGTTGGATGTAAGGACGTTCGGAAGTAAGATCGATTAATTATTATGTAAGGGAAATTGATGATTATAAGGCAGGAGTATTATAAGGAAATGCTGTGATTTTAAGGCGCAGAAATATTATTATAGTAACACCTGTTTATTATTTAGCAAATTACGATAATACAGTATAAACAAGATATAATCGATTCACTTCTAAATTTTTCTAAAACTCCATTATTTTTATATAAAACATATATGAAACATAACTGATAATATGTTGTTACTTTGATAAAACTATCGATGAATAATAAAACTATTTGGAACGATTGATACTTGGTAAAATTACGATTAACTATCATAAAACAAAAAAATCGCTCTATAAAAAGATAATATATGAATTTAACTATTATCCTTAAAGTTCTTATGACAAGTTTTTCGAAGCGCTATAGGTAAAGATTCTGAATACTCATTATCATTCTCTACTATAATTGAATTCTCGCCAATATCTTCTTCACCTATAGTATTATCAACCCTTTCATCACTCCATTCTTTCATAAAATCTGCCGCTAAATCTGTAGGATCAAAATCAAATTCACCTTGCCCTATTTTATTATTAACATCCATCTCATCCTCATTAAATTCATCAGATCTATCACTTTGTGATTCTTCACTATCAGCATCCGATTCACCATCTTGAAACATTTCGTCTCTTAGGAATACTATATTTTCGATATCAAAACGTTCAATAATCTCTGAATCATATTCAACCATGTCTTCTTCAGGGTCATCAGTAATATCTTCTTCATCTTCAATAATACCTTCATCATCCTCAACCAAGAAAGTTGCCGATTTTACTTGTTCTTGCAAATCATTATAAGATAACTTTTTACCAAAAAAAAACCAATTCTTTCTCTATATTAGACATATAAAAGGACCGAACCTGTGCCATGGCTTGAATTCGGGATAATGAAAGTTGTTGTCGCCGTTTTCCATACAACCAACCTAATGATGAAAACGTCCTTTCACAATCAGCAAAATGTGGTGTAATGAAGAAGAGCTTGATTGCAAGTTTTCCAACAGATTTAGCACCATTATAATTAGTTGACCACCACAACAAAGGCGTATCAGTTTCAAAACAATAGGGCAAGTGGAATCCTTTTTTTTCATAAAATAATCGCATATGAGCAGCAAGATTTGCACATTCATATTTGTCATGTCCTTCTTGTTGCCATATTTTAATTGCATTTGTTACAATTGATTCAAATTGTTGTTCACGTAATCCTGCACCTAGTAAAAAAAATTAAATTAATTTTTACTAATATATATTTTAATTATTAAAAATCTGAAATACATACCATGATAACCTGGGTGAAGAAAATATGCTAGCAAGTAATTATCAGCATTAAAATCTCTCCATCTTTTGTTAAAAATTTTTACACAATAGCTTTTAAACCCTTTAGCTCGTATATTTGAAACTTTTTTAATTGCTGCTGCTAGTTGAACAAATTGTAAAAAGCAGTCTGCCAGATTTGTTGTTTGTGCTTCTAAATTCATTATTGCCATTCGAATAGGATATAAGATCTTAACCAAAATTTTAAGATCTGAAAAAAAATTTGGTCGCCTTAAAATTTGTCTTATAGCTTGATTTGAAATTATGTCCGGATTATCATTCATAATCTATATATTATAATATTTAATTATTATGTATTTATATTTAATTAAACTATTAATAAAAATATTTACCTTGATAAATGCACATTCAAGTCTACAAACAGATGATGTACACTCATACGCGGAAGTCCATCTTGTGTCTATAAATTTCCTTAGTCTGCCACCAGAAATTTTTAATTCAGATATTGCATGAGAGAGACATGAATTTGGCATATGTGATTTTTTAAAAAACTTTATAACTTCATTGCATTCTTTATAAGTCGTGAGAAAAACGTATGCTCTAAAAAAAAACTTTATATTAATAAAATATATCTAATTAAATATATAAATTGTTATAATAATACTTACTAAGGATATCCTTTGATACTAGGTTAATACAATGTGCGATACAATTCAAACTTAAAATATTTGGATGCTTATTGTGAATAATTTGCCATGCAAGCTTTACATTGCTAGCATTGTCTGTCACGATTGCCGCGAACTTATCACATCCAATTTCATTTAAAATTCTATCGATTTTATCTGCAAGAAATTCAGCAGTATGTGAATGTGCAGAAAAATCATTTAGTGTATATAAGAACCTATTATGCATGGGTGTTAAAATCATAAAACTGTATATCGAATTTCCGTTAGGTGACGTCCACCCATCCAATGCTATGTTTAAAGAATATAAATTTAATAAATTATAAATATAAATTAGAATCAATAAATATGTAAAATATGTATAATACATACCAAGCGTTAGATTCTCAGAATCATCAATAATGGTTTCACGTTTAATCATAACTTTAGAATACTCTTGATCTAATAAACGGCCTGATAATACTTCTCTTGATAGTGGTTGATAACTTGGGCACAAATTTTGAAGAAGGTCGATAAAAAATGGGGTTTCAATTATAGAAAATGAGATACCACAGACTACAAATGCCTTGAGTAATGAACTATTTATAGAGTTTATTCACTTTTTAGATAAGTCATCCATTTTTTGTGGAAAATATTTTGCAAGATTATTGTTTAACTTTGTTTTTTTCGAACTGGCTAGGTTTTCCGATTGTTCTTCAAAATTATCACGACAAGCTACGCGAAGTAAATAAATTTGCCGAATCTCACTATCCACATTAGGACACTCTAATGCAAGATGAGCCTCAAGTTTTTGTGGTTCGCCTCTTGACCATTTAGCAGTACAATAAGAGCATTTTGCTGAAAAATGTCCAGACGATGAGGTTTTTTCACGTTGAAAAAATACCCAAACAGGTGATAAATTCCGTCCACTATTTGTTTCATTTGGTGTGTTTGTATCAGAAATAAATTCTGAAGATGTTAAAGAACTTGATGAATCCTCTCTTTCAGTATCGGGTGCTTTAAATTTTCGTTTATTTTTTTTTTGACATACTGTTTGCTTCGTTTTTTTGATGTAAGATAAAAAAAAAACAAGAACGCGTATAAAAGATATATATTTTGATTTGTTGATTTGGATCGAGAACTATCAGGGAATTAATGATTGTATAATGGTACGACATGAAGATATCTTCTGGAAAATATCTAACGATTTTCTTTTAATATTATGATGGAAAAACTGTAAAGTAAATAAATTGGTGTAAACCAAATCCTCAATAGCTGAAATACTAGGATGAATGGCATTTCCTTTGTTAACACAAGTATTGCTTACGGGTAATAATTTATTTTTAAAAAAAAAACTCAGTTTTTTATATTTGCATGTTAAGGGTATATTAAGGTTTGATGAAAGAAATGACTAGCGCATGTTAGGCATCATCTTTATATTCAAAAAAACCCTGATTTTACTCAATAAGAGTCTATTTAAACTTTTAAATTTATTACGCCACACTACATATTTATTTGTATGACAATATCTTAATTAGTATATCGCTATTACTAATTCTGTAATTGTTATCGCCATTTTGTAGAGTTTGTTCAGTTTTTTCTTTATTTTTTTTATTTGCAGTATACAGGTATAAACCCAAACTGATCCTGTCAGAATTGATAACCTGGAATGTTCCATAATCAAACCTGATAATAAATTATATCTTTCAAAATAAGTTAGTACAAAGTAATTGAAAATTTCGTCATAGGTTTCATTTCATCATATATTTCGTCATTTCGTCATAGGTTTCGTCATTTCGTCATAGGTTTCGTCAATCATCATGGGTTTTGTCAATCGTCAATTCGTCAATTGAAAGTCACCTGATGAAATGGTTTTGTCATTCGTCAATAACGAATGATTTGTCATTCGTCAGGCATCTTTAAGCGAATATTGACTGTATATATACTAAAATGTTCAATAGTAAAAAGATCTGGCATTTATGCCAGAACTGTTGGATTTATCACTTATGCCAGTTCTCTCATATCCATCATTTATAGCAGATATGACAGAAATGTCAGATCTGCTATTTTGGGCGCAGCGACTTTGTGACCTAATATTGCCCCCGTGATTTACCCAATTTAACAGGGGTTCTTATCAGAGGTAACAATCTTCCCTTAATCACGAGTTCCACGAGTTAGTTGATCAAGATCTGATTATCAGCAAATTTTAATTTTACGATCATCCCAAAGTTTAATGATTTTGTTCTAGTAATTTGATTGGTTCCTCATTTATTGAAATTGTACTAGATTCTTATTACCACTATGTAATAGTGCGCAGAGAGTCTAGTGCATTTCTTCTATCAGTTGTCAAAAATTGGTAAAGGTCAGGGCTTGTTCTCATTTTCCATGCCTATATAGCTGTTGCATATTTGTATACACAGTATTAACTTGGGTACAGAGGTCAATTGTGGGATCAAAGGTGGGTATGTTAATTTTGACATTATGCTTGGTGGTATCTAATAAGTTGGTAAGGACTTGTTGGTATGTATTGGACATGATGTCTCTTAATCTGCTTTTGGTATAAGCAATCTTTTCTTTTATTCAAAATTTTTTGTGTCTTCCCTTTCTTGATATTTCTTAATGAGGAAAGGACTTACAAAAGCAGCTATCACTTTTCCTGTTATGGTTTGTAGTTTGTACACTTTTAAAAATGGGATGTCATATATGTAATATGGATCTTTCCAATATGGTCTTAGTTTTCTATATGCCTTTAATCTAAAGCAGCATTGAACAATAAGACCTTATTACTGATTTGGATAGTATCCTCCTTGATTAATTTTTTATCTAATTTGATCTTCTGTTTTAATTGTGCCTTTTTAATTTATTGATTAGAAATTAATCTTTTTTTACTTAATTCATTTTCTAGTGCAAACAACTGACCAAGCAGGTTTTCTTTCAAAATTTTGGATAGTCCCTGGCTAGAAACCATGGCCTCCTACCATAGGTCAAGTAGAATAGTTCAATTTTGGTGGTTGCTTGTTTTATTGTTTGATAAGCAAACAATGTAGATAGTACAGTTGTCCCCTTCTACAATCACCTCCTATACAATTACTAACTCTATATTTACATGATATTTTGATACTATTTGTTTATTATTAAAAACCCTTCTATATAATCACAAAGGTTATAATCACTCTCACAATTTTTTAGATTTTGTTGAACAATTTTTATAATAAAATTATCTCTTCACAATTACATTTATATATGGTTATAGATAGTTTCTATATAGAAAAGTTACAATTTTACTAATTAAATATTTTAACTGATTTCACATCCAATATGCAGTTTTATAAGCTTGTACTACACAAGTGCATTAATGTGCATATGATAAAGATATGGTTAAAATTTGAGCAAAATTGAATTACTAGTTGTAATATTTAGCTTTAAAGCTTGACTATTTAATTTTTTTACTATCTACATGTAAATATAAATTACTATAGTAAATTATATAGTTAATAGTTTTAAAAAAAGTTACAATTAATAAATTATTTATATTATCAATAAAATAATTAAAATAATTTTATTTTTATTATTCTGATAACCTAATATTTATATTAGGGTTTTATAATTTACCACCATGGTGATGTACTGCCACCACTTGATCAACCAATTAGAATGCAGGATCAGGTGTAACGTGAAATCAAAGTGATTATGATTTTTTTAAAAAATTGGCTATCTCTTAGATTGTAACACAGGCAAATTTGCCTGCGTATTTTAAAATTTTTAATAAAATTTTAAATATTGATTTTAGTCATATCTTTTTTAAGTAAAAAATATTCTTTGAGTTTTGTTTTAGTAAGGGCAGTGTCATTAATCACCTAATTATTTTTTATCAGAGGCCTACCCCCCTCCCTCTTCCTCAATATATAAATAGTCAGGTTCTTATATATAATTTCAACTTTTTTTACCCCCCCTAAAAAATTACCTGATTTTTGTTACTCCCCTAACTTGTTATAAATTTTTTTTAAAATTATTAGAAAACTTTAATATAATAAATGTTTAAAGTTCTTGTATTGGCATTTTTACTATTAAAATTTTTCTTTAGATTTTTTCAAATTTTATATGTTCCCGTCTATAAAAAAAATTTTCTTCTAATACAAGTCTTAATTTTTACAAGTAAATCATTAAAGTTGCAATAATGAAAGTTGTCATCCTTTATATAAACTACAATATTGTCTTAAGAACTATAGTTCTAAAACTAAAACTAAATAAGATCGCAGAAAAATTGTAATAAAATTTTTTAAAAAAATTTTTTCTTAAAATTATCTATTTTCAGCTTATATGTAACTATAATTTATTTTCTTATAATATAAAAACTAATTTTGCAAAAAAGTAATCCTTATTTTCAAATATAATTGTACAAAGTTTTATTTAATTATTTTAGCATTTTAAAAAAGTAAATCAGAGCTAAAAAAGTGCAAAAACGCAGGCAAATTTGCCTGTGTTCTACTACAATCTAAGGGATAGCATGAAATTTTGACTATGAAATCATCTCTCATGCATTAACAAAAAAAATTCCTCTCAAAATTTTGGGTTAGCATTTCTTTGCTAAATCACTTTATCCTAACCCTATCCCTCACCCTAACCCTATCCCTCACCCTAACCCTATCCCTCACCCTCACCCTAACCCTAAACTAATGAATTAATTTATTTGTTTTGATTTCACATTACACTAGATCTTATAGGATGTGGTATATCGCATATGCGAAAAAATCAAAAATTCTTTATATTAAATTAAAAAAATTAAAAATTAATTAGTACAAAAAATATTTTAATTAGAGTTATTTGAGGTACAAATCTTTTTGCACTGGACTATATGATTTAATCTATTATATATATATATATATATAGATGTAATCACTCTCTAGACATATATTCATAGTAAAAATTATGTAATAAATGGGTATACCCTAATCATATTATAAATATTTTATATATTATTAGAATATATATTTATAATAACACTTATTTATTATTATATATTTTCATAAGGGAAGTGCCATTTATCATCTGATTTTTAGGGTAGGAGGAGGGTCAGAAAATTATCAAGTCCTGATAGCAGATAACTTTTGATTGGCTAAAATTATTAAAATTTTTTAAAAATTTTAAACTTTAACATTAAATAACTTTTGAACCAGTGATCTGTTTTGGATGAATTTACCAAAATGTTCATCTCAATGAGACGATTCCAATGAGTCTAAAATCATCAAAATCCAATCACAGGATCCCAAAATCATTATATATTTGTCTGCTTTAATTATATTATTTTCTTATATAATAAAAATTATTATTAAAGATCTTATAAACTTTAATATTAAATAACTCTTGAACCAATGACCCATTTTGGATAATTTTACTACTAAAATGCTCATTTCAATAAGGCGATTCTAATGAATCTAAAATCGTTAATTCTGATCACAGGATCCAGAGATTGTGTTATTTTAATATAATCTATTAAAATTAATACAAATCTATAATGATCTCTGGATCCCATGATCAGAATTTAAAGATTTTAGGTTCATTAGAATCATCTCATTGAGACGAGCATTTTGGTAGTAAAATCATCCAAAATGGATCACTGTTTCAAGAATTATTTAATATTAAAGTTTATAAGATCTTTAATAATAATTTTTAATATATACGAAAATAATATAATTAAAGCAAACAAATCTATAACAATCTTGGAATTCTGTGATTGGATTTTGATAATTTTAGGCTTGTTTGAATCGTCTCATCGAGACGAACATTTTGGTAGTAAATTCATCCAAAACGGATCACTAGTTCAAAAGTTATTTAATGTTAAAGTTTAAAATTTTTTAAATATTTAATAATTTTAGTTAATCAAATCGCAGTATTTGACGATCAGGTGGGGGAGAGGATAGCCTCTTAGTAGTAGCAAAAAATCAGATAATATATGGCGCTTCCCTAACATGAACTGCATAATTTTAGAAAAAAAGACAGTAACTATTTACTATTTTGGGCTTGTATCAAAATCTATATTCTAGTACTAACTATATATTTTGAATAACCATTCATATTTAAAATAGAATTCAGAATAGAATAATAATAAATTAAAGAAAATTGCTATAATTCTATTTATCACAATATACATACTAGTTTTGTACTATATAGCCACCCCTAATTATTATACTCCAAAAATTTCTGCTAACCTATGTGTTCATATTAAACAATTCTGAAATATTATAATATCCCTCTATCTACAGTGATTGGAAGTAAATCACCGGAAATTTCCAGATCTACCGGGAATTTCATATACGTATGATAATCTTTTTTTTAACGTACATACGTCTTTTTTCACTTGTGTTTTTTTTTTAACACACAATTTTAATTGTTTTTGATGATAAAAAAACCCTCCCGCCAAGAATTAAGCCTAGAACAACGAAGCCGTATTGCCGGCGCTTACCTGTGTGGTGTTAAACCACTTGACATTGCAAAAGTTTTTGATCTCCCGAAATCAACGGTGTATGACACTGTTAAGCGATATGAAGAGACAGGCTCAGAGCATCCGAACAAACGCCCTGGTCGCCCCGAAGCTCTCTCTGCGCGTGACAAACGCTCTTTAGTTCGTATTACAAAAAAAAATCGGAAGGAACCCTTGGCTGTCATCACTAACGAATTCAACGTCCAACATGATACGACGCTTACCACCAAAACTATTCGAAAGTACCTCCACAATTTAGGTTGGAGAAACTGTGTCGCCTGTCGAAAACCTCTTTTAGACAAAAGAAAAGCACTGGAGCGAAAAAAATGGTGCCGTGAACATTTAAAATGGGTAAATGAATGGCAAATGGTTGTTTTTACGGACGAGTCAAGGTTTTGTCTTCACAAAGCAGATGGTCGTGAAAGAACTTGGCGTCGAGTTAATGAAAAATATCATAAAGATTGTATAAATACGACTATGAAGTTTGGTGGTGGTTCTGTAATGTTTTGGGGCTGTTTTTGTTGGTGGGGCGTTGGACCGTTAGTAAGAATTAAGGGTAATATGAATTCGGATAGTTATGTTGATATTCTTGCAAAATATTTTATTCCTTGGGCAAATTCTTTAATGGAAAAACATCATGGTGAAATAAATTTAATTTTTCAACAAGATTTGGCTTCTATTCATACATCTACATATTCAGAATGGTGGATGAATTCGCATAATTTTAATATATTAAATTGGGCACCGTATAGCCCTGATCTTAACCCGATTGAAAATCTTTGGGAACGTCTTGATTCTGCAGTTCGTAACAGAAAACCCATGCCTACAAAGTTAGAAGAATTAGTTAAAATTATAGAAGAGGAATGGTATAACTTATCAATTGAATATATTCGTTCACTTATCTGTAGTATGCCAAATCGAGTAAAGACAATATATAAAGCCCGAGGATGGTACTGTAAATATTAAATAACCCAGGGTTTTTTTTTTTTAGGAATGTAAATATAAATATTTTATTTTATTTTATATAATTATTTTGTAATTATATAAAATATAATAAAATAAAAATCGTACGTAAAATTTGGCCTCTTATGTGTTACCTATAAAATTTCCGGTGATTTACTTCCGATCACTGTACTGTATTTCTGATTTTAATGTTTACTAATTTATATATTAATTAATATTGATTGTTTTGAATTATATTCATAAATATCATTAAAAAACATTATTATATAGTACTTGTTTGGACTAAATACAAAAAAAGTTTTAAAATTTTGGATTAGCATATAATGCAAAATAAAATTTAACTTTGTATGATTTTATCTTATCAAGTAATATTTTTAAATCAAATAATTTCAAATTATTATACTATATGATTTTGTTATTATATAATTTGAAAAATAATTTCATTTTTCAATTAGACTTTTTAACTATTTATATAATAAATAATAACTATTAAAACAAAACAAAAATTAGTTGAATAACCTTTTTTATATAGCTAATTGAATTAAAAATACCAAATCTGTTTCTTTTTCATTATATTATTTTATTCAAATTCAATCACTAACTAGTCTTATATTTTTGGTTTCATGCAATAATATCATATAGCTATCTAGTAGTTACTATAGTATTTTTAGTGAAATATATATAGGACCCCGAAATATACATAGATAGGTCAGGTTAATTATAGGGTTACTAAAAAAAGAAAGATCTGCAGAAAAAACTTTAAAATAAGCAAAAAATTACTATAAATAGAAAAGATCTGCCTAAAAAATATCAAAAATAAGCAAACTCATATCTGACCTATTTATATATATTTCGGGGTCCTATATATATTTGCAAAATTATATAATTGGACAATATACTAAAATGCAGTAAAATGTGAATTTTGCACTTAAATATTATAATATACATTATATAGTATAAGAATTCTTTACTGTATAATGCCAAAAATAAGCTACCTTTTTGGTCAAAAATTACACAAAAAATAAAAGATAGCTTATTCTCTAATTGTTGAATTTTTTGAAAAATAAAAATAATACTATTAAAAAATTATTCAAATAATACTAATTTTACTATAGGTATATTTTGATGTTTTGAACAACTTTACTTTATGATACTTTTGAGGTTTCTTAGTAAAGTTTAGATTTTTATATATAGTAACTGCTAACAGATTTTTAAAATTTTTTAAAAAAATCAGAGAATAGATTATTTGGAAGATTTTTAGCAATATATAGTAACCAAACTATTACTTCAACAGATTTTTGTCTTGATTAAAGTGCATAATAATTATTGCTATATTTACTCGAAATAAGCATTATTTTGAAAATTGCATTTTCTTAAAATAGCATGTTGGTTTCGAAATAACACTCATGTGCATTCCAATTAATGCATCTCCAAATGCCAAATCAATAATTTGCTAAAATAACAAATTCAAATAACAAGCAAAATAAGAATTTTTTTGGTCAAAAAATCTAACTTAGATCAGAAAGGCTATATATAAAATTAAAAAATACAGGTTTTTATATATCACACACACAATTTTTTAGAAATTAGACCTATACCCACAAAATAATGTCCATGTGCATACTCGAAATAACATGCATCCCCTTAAAATAACGCACAGGTGCACATTATTTTGAGTAAATATGGTATAAAAAATGAACTTTTTTATTATTTTTTTTAGAATTGCATTAACAAAATATAAAATATTATATGTTAAAAAAAGGAGCTTCATACTATGTTTTGTAGATTGATACAACTTATAATTACATATTTATAAATTTAATTGTATATCCAAGTTTGCTAGAGCAGCTACTTTATATTGCAATAGTAATATTAATTATGTGAATTTTGGCCCAAGTTAATTAATATAGCATATAATGAATTTTGTACAAATTTTGGTAAACAGAATGAAATCTGGATTGCAAGATAGTAAAATTTGCTTGGTAAATTGAGTTAGTATATGAGATCGCCCATAGCAAAAGGGTGCAATGAGACAATCATGTAATTTTGAGAAAATCACATTTAAAGATCATTATATGATTAATTTTATTTATAATTATTGCGAAAAAAAATTAAAATTGCTTATTTTTTTATTAATTTATTTAATAAATAAAAAAAAGATTTAGATAAAAAAAGTTATAAACAAATTAATATTATAAAATCTCAAAATCTGATTGGTTGGCTCATTGCACCCTTTTGCTATAGGGGGTCCCATATATATTTTATTAGACCAAGCAAAATTGATTGTTTGATTGTATTAGGGGGCTTCCAGAAATTACGTGATTTTTATGAGTGGGTGGGGTCCCGTAAATATCAGGTTATAATTATAATTCTGGTCAAATTTTTATAATTCTGGCCAAAAGTATAAAATTATAAAATTATTAATAACTATTGTTCTACTGGACCAATTTAGATGATTTAGCTACCAAAATGTTCGGCTTACTAAGACGATTCTAACAAGCCCAAAATCGTTAAAATCTAATCACAGGGTCCCAAAATCGTTCAACTTTTGTGTAATTTTAATAGTAATTTTTTAGAATCACTAAGTAAATTTCTTTAATATTGAATAACTTTTGATCCATTTTAACGATTTTGGGCTTGTTAGAATCATCTTAGTAAGCCGAACATTTTGGTAGCTAAATCATCTAAATTGGTCCAGTAGAACAATAGTTATTAATAATTTTATAATTTTATACTTTTGGCCAGAATTATAAAAATTTGACCAGAATTATAATTATAACCTGATATTTACGGGACCCCACCCACTCATAAAAATCACGTAATTTCTGGAAGCCCCCTAATACAATCAAACAATCAATTTTGCTTGGTCTAATAAAATATATATGGGACCCCCTATAGCAAAAGGGTGCAATGAGCCAACCAATCAGATTTTGAGATTTTATAATATTAATTTGTTTATAACTTTTTTTATCTAAATCTTTTTTTTATTTATTAAATAAATTAATAAAAAAATAAGCAATTTTAATTTTTTTTCGCAATAATTATAAATAAAATTAATCATATAATGATCTTTAAATGTGATTTTCTCAAAATTACATGATTGTCTCATTGCACCCTTTTGCTATGGGCGATCTCATATACTAACTCAATTTACCAAGCAAATTTTACTATCTTGCAATCCAGATTTCATTCTGTTTACCAAAATTTGTACAAAATTCATTATATGCTATATTAATTAACTTGGGCCAAAATTCACATAATTAATATTACTATTGCAATATAAAGTAGCTGCTCTAGCAAACTTGGATATACAATTAAATTTATAAATATGTAATTATAAGTTGTATCAATCTACAAAACATAGTATGAAGCTCCTTTTTTTAACATATAATATTTTATATTTTGTTAATGCAATTCTAAAAAAAATAATAAAAAAGTTCATTTTTTATACCATATTTACTCAAAATAATGTGCACCTGTGCGTTATTTTAAGGGGATGCATGTTATTTCGAGTATGCACATGGACATTATTTTGTGGGTATAGGTCTAATTTCTAAAAAATTGTGTGTGTGATATATAAAAACCTGTATTTTTTAATTTTATATATAGCCTTTCTGATCTAAGTTAGATTTTTTGACCAAAAAAATTCTTATTTTGCTTGTTATTTGAATTTGTTATTTTAGCAAATTATTGATTTGGCATTTGGAGATGCATTAATTGGAATGCACATGAGTGTTATTTCGAAACCAACATGCTATTTTAAGAAAATGCAATTTTCAAAATAATGCTTATTTCGAGTAAATATAGCAATAATTATTATGCACTTTAATCAAGACAAAAATCTGTTGAAGTAATAGTTTGGTTACTATATATTGCTAAAAATCTTCCAAATAATCTATTCTCTGATTTTTTTAAAAAATTTTAAAAATCTGTTAGCAGTTACTATATATAAAAATCTAAACTTTACTAAGAAACCTCAAAAGTATCATAAAGTAAAGTTGTTCAAAACATCAAAATATACCTATAGTAAAATTAGTATTATTTGAATAATTTTTTAATAGTATTATTTTTATTTTTCAAAAAATTCAACAATTAGAGAATAAGCTATCTTTTATTTTTTGTGTAATTTTTGACCAAAAAGGTAGCTTATTTTTGGCATTATACAGTAAAGAATTCTTATACTATATAATGTATATTATAATATTTAAGTGCAAAATTCACATTTTACTGCATTTTAGTATATTGTCCAATTATATAATTTTGCAAATATATATAGGACCCCGAAATATATATAAATAGGTCAGATATGAGTTTGCTTATTTTTGATATTTTTTAGGCAGATCTTTTCTATTTATAGTAATTTTTTGCTTATTTTAAAGTTTTTTCTGCAGATCTTTCTTTTTTTAGTAACCCTATAATTAACCTGACCTATCTATGTATATTTCGGGGTCCTATATATATTTCACTAAAAATACTATAGTAACTACTAGATAGCTATATGATATTATTGCATGAAACCAAAAATATAAGACTAGTTAGTGATTGAATTTGAATAAAATAATATAATGAAAAAGAAACAGATTTGGTATTTTTAATTCAATTAGCTATATAAAAAAGGTTATTCAACTAATTTTTGTTTTGTTTTAATAGTTATTATTTATTATATAAATAGTTAAAAAGTCTAATTGAAAAATGAAATTATTTTTCAAATTATATAATAACAAAATCATATAGTATAATAATTTGAAATTATTTGATTTAAAAATATTACTTGATAAGATAAAATCATACAAAGTTAAATTTTATTTTGCATTATATGCTAATCCAAAATTTTAAAACTTTTTTTGTATTTAGTCCAAACAAGTACTATATAATAATGTTTTTTAATGATATTTATGAATATAATTCAAAACAATCAATATTAATTAATATATAAATTAGTAAACATTAAAATCAGAAATACAGTACAGTGATCGGAAGTAAATCACCGGAAATTTTATAGGTAACACATAAGAGGCCAAATTTTACGTACGATTTTTATTTTATTATATTTTATATAATTACAAAATAATTATATAAAATAAAATAAAATATTTATATTTACATTCCTAAAAAAAAAAAACCCTGGGTTATTTAATATTTACAGTACCATCCTCGGGCTTTATATATTGTCTTTACTCGATTTGGCATACTACAGATAAGTGAACGAATATATTCAATTGATAAGTTATACCATTCCTCTTCTATAATTTTAACTAATTCTTCTAACTTTGTAGGCATGGGTTTTCTGTTACGAACTGCAGAATCAAGACGTTCCCAAAGATTTTCAATCGGGTTAAGATCAGGGCTATACGGTGCCCAATTTAATATATTAAAATTATGCGAATTCATCCACCATTCTGAATATGTAGATGTATGAATAGAAGCCAAATCTTGTTGAAAAATTAAATTTATTTCACCATGATGTTTTTCCATTAAAGAATTTGCCCAAGGAATAAAATATTTTGCAAGAATATCAACATAACTATCCGAATTCATATTACCCTTAATTCTTACTAACGGTCCAACGCCCCACCAACAAAAACAGCCCCAAAACATTACAGAACCACCACCAAACTTCATAGTCGTATTTATACAATCTTTATGATATTTTTCATTAACTCGACGCCAAGTTCTTTCACGACCATCTGCTTTGTGAAGACAAAACCTTGACTCGTCCGTAAAAACAACCATTTGCCATTCATTTACCCATTTTAAATGTTCACGGCACCATTTTTTTCGCTCCAGTGCTTTTCTTTTGTCTAAAAGAGGTTTTCGACAGGCGACACAGTTTCTCCAACCTAAATTGTGGAGGTACTTTCGAATAGTTTTGGTGGTAAGCGTCGTATCATGTTGGACGTTGAATTCGTTAGTGATGACAGCCAAGGGTTCCTTCCGATTTTTTTTNGTGATTTTTTAGTGGGTGGGTGGGGTCCCGAAAATATCAGGTTATAATTATAATTCTGGTCAAATTTTTATAATTCTGGCCAAAAGTATAAAATTATAAAATTATTAATGACTATTGTTCTACTGGACCAATTTAGATGATTTAACTACCAAAATGTTCATCTTGTTGAGACGATTCTAACAAGCCTAAAATCGTTAAAATCTAATCACAGAGCCCCAAGGTCATTCAACTTTGGTGTAATTTTAATAGTGATTTTTTAGAATTACTAAGTAAATTTCTTTAATATTGAATAACTTTTGATCCACTGGCCCGTTTTGGATGATTTAACTACAAAATGTTCGTCTCAGTGTAACGATTCTAACAAGCCCAAAATCGCAAAATTCCAATTACTAGATCCCAAGATCGATAAAGATTTGTATTGTTAGATAATCATTTAATTAAATTTGATTAAATGATTGTCTAACAATACAAATCTTTATCGATCTTGGGATCCAGTAATTGGAATTTAGCGATTTTGGGCTTGTTAGAATTGTCTCACTGAGACAAACATTTTGGTAGTTAAAATACCCAAAACGGGCTAGTGGATCAAAAGTTATTCAATATTAAAGAAATTTACTTAGTGATTCTAAAAAATCACTATTAAAATTATACAAAAATTGAATTATCTTGGGATCCTGTGATTAGATTTTAATTATTTGGGACTTGTTAGAATCATCTCAGCAAGACGAACATTTTAGTAGTTAAATCATCTAAATTGGTCCAGTAGAGCAATAGTTATTATCAATTTTATAAATTAAAACATATAAATAAATTTTAAAAAATATAAAATTTAATTGGCTAATAGAGTATCAGGTGTGGGTAGGTGGAGTAAAATTTTGAAATTTACTAGTAACAAAATATTACGTAATTTCTGGAAGTGCTGACTATCTTTTTTAATTTTAAAATTTTTTTAGATTCAAATTGTATTAATTAATCAATTTTAATATATTTTTTCTTTATTTTTATTTGGTATTACCTGATAAAGACTTTAATTTCATATAATTGTATGATAAAACTAATAAAAAAAAGACTTTTATAGTAAATTAAAAAAACTGATTAATTAATCTATAAACAAAAAAATCAACCTCATATAGCCTTATAGTAAAAGCAAATATCACTTTATTGCAAATTTTGATATTTTACAACTTAGCCTTCACTCTATAGTATTATAATTATTGATATTTATAGTAAATTTTTGTAATATAATTTTTGGTCAGTATCAGTCATAGGACATTTCCACTTAAAATTAATCTAAATGCTGTCTATAATAAAAATTATAAAAAAAAACATATGAATTTACTATATAACTTTGAGCTAAGATCTTCATTAATCTAACTTATTAACTTAAAATTAAATTTTACAATTATATAGAACAAAAAAAGAAGAAAAAATTGAGCTTAAAAACCAAGTTAAAATTTTGTTATTTTTGTACAATTTCAAAATTTAACTTTGTAAAAACAAATATTTCCTAATTTTAAATCAGCAATTATATGTAAAATTATGCTCTGAACAACTTTACTTAGGCGACAGAAGTAGGTTATCTTGAAAGAAAAATAGGTTATCTATGTACTAAAGTTAAAATTTTTGAGTTTTCAATATAAAACTTTTTTTTTGATTAGGTAACCTACTTCGGGCCCTTAAGCAAAGTTGTTCGGCACATGATTCTACTCAGTCTGAAGCTGTCACGTGTTTTCTCAGACCTTTTACTAAGTGAAAAATGGGTTTAAAGTTCGAAAAAATTTTTTTTTTTAAAAAAAAATTTTTTTGAACTTTAAACCCATTTTTCATTTAGTAAAAGGTCCAAAAAAACGCGCAACAGCCTTGAACTGAGTAGAATCACGTGCCAAACAACTTTGCTTAAGGGCCCGAAGTAGGTTACCTAATCAAAAAAAAAGTTTTATATTGAAAACTCGAAAATTTTAACTTTAGTACATAGATACCCTATTTTTCTTCAAGGTAACCTACTTCTGTCGCCTAGGTAAAGTTGTTCAGAACATAATTTTACATATAATTGCTGATTTAAAATTAGGAAATATTTGTTTTGACGAAGTTTTATTTTGAAATTGTAAAAAATAACAAAATTTTAACTTGGTTTTTAAGCTCAATTTTTTCTTCTTTTCTTGTTCTATATAATTGTAAAATTTAATTTTAAGTTAATAAGTTAGATTGATGAAGATCTTAGCTCAAAGTTATATAGTAAATTCATATGTTTTTTAAAAAATTTTAATTATAAAAAGCAAATGAATGGAAATGTTCTATGACTAGTATATTACTTTGGTATAACCTTATACTGGCTAAAATTTTTATCCAAATAATTATCAAATTTGCTAATTATCATAAAATTGTATTCAATTTTCAAATTAGTTATAATATTTCTCATCAACACAACTTTTTCTGATGATCCCTTGTACCAACTTTTTATAACTACTGACCTACATCGGGAAAATAAATATGGCACAGATCTGCACAAATCTGCGACCCTGGAAAATTTTAACAAATTTTGCAATAACTTGTGATCCAGTAGTCTAGATTTAACGATTTTGGTACCATTTGATTCATCTCGATGAGACAGATTAAATGATACTAAAATTGTTAAATTCCAATTACTAGAACACAAGAAAATTCTATTTATGTGAGTTTTATAAACATCGAACGATCTTGCCAACCAGTGGTCCAAATTTAATAATTTTGGTACCATTCGATTCCTCTCGATGAGACAGTTCGAATAGTACCAAAAACATCAAAATTGGATCACTGGTTAATAAGTTATTCGTAAAAAATGGTTTGCAGCACAGTTCTGTGCAGAAATTTAAATTTTTTTTTAAATTTCTGCGCAGAACTGCGCCGCAAATAGTTTTTTACAAATAACTTGTTAACCAATAATCCAATTTTGATATTTTTAGTATCATTTGAACCATCTCATTGAGAGTAATCGAATGGTACCAAAATCATTAAATTTGGACCACTGGTTGGCAAGATTGTTCGATGTTTATAAAACTTGCATAAATGGGATTTTCTTGTGTTCTAGTAATTGGAATTCAATAATCTTGGTACCATTCTATCTGTCTCATCAAGACGAATCGAATGGTACCAAAATTATTAAATTTGGACCATTGGATCACAAGTTATTACAAAATTTGTTAAAATTTTTCAGGGTTGCAGATTTGTGCAAATCTGCGCCTTATTTATTTTTCTGATGTATAACAACTATACAATTATTATAATTATACACAACAAAACTTTATCCTGGAGCAACTAGGAACTAGAGTTTCAAATCGAATGTTGAGATAACTTAAATAGAGCTAAAAAGGAGTTCACCTTTTGGGTTTGACTTCCCAGTAGAAGACTCTGGTACTATAGAAGATGTAGTAGAGCTGAAATCTCTAAAGTTTTTGTCAAAAGGAGTGGAAATATTAGTAGAAGCATACTTTTGGTTGAATATAATATTTTGTATAGCATATACTCTTTTAGTTCTTTACAAGTTGGTACTTTTTGTACCCTCTTTTGGTTTTTTCAAAATTTCACCAAAAAGTGGGAAATCCAGCTTACCCTCTTCAGAAGATCAGCAGTATTTACTTCTTTTAAATTGGGATTGCACCAACTTAATTGGAGTCAACGTCATAAGTACTTATTTTGCTACAATATAAACAGTAAATAACATGTCAGAAATTTTTCTGGAATATTTATAGAAATTTCTTTTCTTTTCTAAAATTAGGCGTAGTTTAGTATATAGTTTTCTGCTATATAGTTTACATATATACTTTGATAGAGTTTCTATATAGTATTATATAATTTTACATTTACATATTTCTTTTATAAGTTTGTTAGCTTAGTTTCTTTTCTTTGTCTTTCTCATCTTTCTTCACTTCTTTTTGTTGTTTTTGGTATTTTGCTTAGGTTTTGTAGTTTCACCCCTTTTTTTCACCTTTAAATTTCTTGTTTGTACCTTTTTTCAATTTGTTTTATTGAAATCACTCTACTATTGAAGCTAGGTGAAGAGGATTTAAAGAAATCAGTAATCTTGACAAAGCTAATAGCAGCCAATCAGTGATCACGGGGAGCACATGCAGAGAATTGCATGCCCCTGTAGGAGAAAAATTGTTGTTTCAGCGGATTGTACTTAGTGGACATTAAGTAGTATAAGTAAGTTTTTATTAGAGAAAGAAGGGATTTCGTTAGTAGCTATAAACTGAAATTTTGTATACAAAGTTATGCAGTCTTTCTAGTTAATAAAAGCAGAATTGCCAAAGGAAAAAAAATTCTAAATAAGATAACTGTGCAACATGCGATGCTGTAAGGGGAAATACTGTTATTAGCTTTTATTAATATTTGCATAGTCTAAATAGTCACAAAACATATTTGTGCTACTAATAATAAATAAACACAAATATATTATTCTAGAAAAAAGATTAATTTTTTAGTAATTTGATTCCAACAATCACATGTATTTACAAGTGTAACCAAAAAATATCTGTATCTAAGGTTTAAATAACAAATCAAATATTTAATTCTATAAAGTCTTTCAATTTTGCTTATTGACAAACTACTATAACTTCTAATAATTGTTTATTATAAAAAAATCTGCTATACCAACAATCACTTTAAAGATATCACATTTTATTGACATCTATTTTACTAGCAAGTTTATTTTGTAGATAATTAATGTACAAATGAGTTCATTTTGCAAACTACTAATAGCTTATATAACTTTATTTTATACATCTTAACGATTATATTTAGAATTATTTTGCAAAATGAGCCATTAGTAAAATATATTGTTTAAAAAAAAATACTAAAATAACACACATTTTTGATCGGCAAAATGCCATGCAGTGATTGGCTGTTTATTCGTGATTTTATTGGATAAATCAGATCATGTGTCAAATGTGATCTAAGCATATAAAAAACTATATACCAGTAAAAAATATGATAATAATTACGTATGCCAATTGCAATCAATGTCAAAATGATACAAAAATTGCATTTATGATCTTTAGAATAAGGTAAAATTCAAAAGAAATTTTATCATAAAATGATCAGCAACCATTGTTGAAATTTTCTTTTATAAATTCTACCATCAACTATAAATCCGGACACGATCAATAATAAGATCAATTCATTATAGTACAGATCTAACTTGAATCAATAAAAAACATTAGAATTTAGACATTTACTATAACCTTCTGAATCCAGTTAATATGAGGTAATCACTAGCATTCAAGATTTACCGAAGCATGTACAGTATACTAGGAACCAAAAACCAGTATAAGTCCGGAGCTCATAATGATAATACCAGGAACATAAGTATATATAGTTTACTGGTATCTAAAATGAAAGCAAAATCTTAAAGCTGATTGGTGTACATTTTTTCTCATTATCATTACTGTTTTATGTAATATAAAATTTCTAATTTTAGAGGAGGTTAAAGCAAAGTGAAATTTAGTTAAGAGGGTTTATATATCAAGAATGTGGTGGTTTATGCAGCATGTGGATCATGTATTAACTTTCATAGTAAATGATTGGCTTACATGTGCCATTGCACAGCACGTGTAAGCCAATCATTTACTTTGATGAAATGATAATCTTATTATTATAATTAATAGCTTGCCATTTAAAGTAAATTCAGTTTTAAATTTTAGCCAACTTTTATTAAAAAATGATTTATAATACTAGTACGATCACATGAAATGTGAGAGGGATGGTTCTGTTTAACTTTTTTAATGCACTGCGTTGATTTTTGAAGAATCCTTTTTAGTTGGAATGATGATTTTTATTTATTCACAATTACAATATGTAGTACGATCACATGAAATGTGTGAAGGATGGCTTAATTAATGTTTTTGGGCGTGGCCTATGCTGATTTTCATGGAATCCTTTTTTAGTAGAAGTAATAGTTTTCATTTATTCATTTTTGGAAGTAGTCAACATTTTTACATATACTGTAACATCATAAGTTGATTATGCAATATGATGCAAATATGGCATTATTGATTTATAGTTTGTTTGTTTAAATATTTTAATTGTTATGACATTTTAGATTATTTAAAATTTATAATAGTAGTTACTGCGATATTCTAGAAATCTATGATTACATTATCGTAATGGTTTGTCATAAATTATTACTACATTTTTGAGACTTTCTTAAAATGAATTAATAAAAAATCATTATTCCTACCAAACTAGAATTTCATATGATCATACTTATTTATAATAGCCTCAAGTCAGTATCAACTGCGATAATTAAAATAAAAATATATTAATTTTCAAAAACAATCTGTAGTATCATACTTAGTACATTCCTAGTTTTAGCGTGACTGTATCATGCAGCTACTTTAATTTTATAATGAAAACATTCGATAAGCCCTGAAAAATCTGGTCACATAGCATGTCACAGATTACATTTTTTAGGGCATTATGCCAAAAACTGTGATTTTGATATTAATATTATGAAGGCATCAAAATCAGAATTTCGGTCATCAAAGTGCATAGAAATATATCCTTCGCTTCGCTCCGGACAATAACAATTATATAACAGTATAACCACATGTGCATTTGAACTGCCCTCACACAGAAATACGATTTATAGCAATACTACTATTCTAAAAAATAAAAAAATCTGAAATATTAAATATATTCCTAGCATTTCTGAAGGGAATAGTTTAAATTCTGCAATTTTCATAGCAATTGCTTATTTCATTTGTTGGCCAGTCTGCATTACGCAGGCAGGAAACCAATCACAACTAATGTATATATTATTTAAATAAAAATTTATTTCCAATACAATGCTTTTCAAAAATTATAATTTAAATTTTAAATATCGTGATATTTTCGTCATATTTACATAATCGACCTATAACTGATAAATTAGTAATCAAATACAGTACTATGAATTGCGGATTAAGGATACGAAATGATCCTAATTACAGTGAAATATTTGAAAATCAAAAATTCCAACTTTTCACTTTGCGACACTTATTTTTAAAGTCAATATTCACCAATACAAACTAATTTTGGGGCGAGTAATTTTTAACAGAATCTTTTACAGCAACCCATAATAGGAATTATGATAATTCCAATATAAATTAACTCAACCTTAACCACATACTGCGGTCACCAGAATAGTGAGTAAGTAAGTTCTCATGGTAGTAGCTATGATATTTCCAATATAAACTAACTTGACTTTAATTACATACTGTGGTTACCAAAATAGCAGATAAGTTTTGTTACAAAATTTTTACAGTAACTCATAGTAGGAATTATGTTAATTTTATATTCAACTAACTTAATCTTATCTACATCCACAAACTGCAATAGTGAGTAACCGCATACTGTGGTCACCAGAATAGCAAGTAAGTTTTGTAGCAAATTTTTTTTCTTATTGTAGAAATTATGTAATATGCCAAAATTCTTAAATTATGTACTCTAACTTAACAATATATTGTAATTACTGGATAGCAATAAGTTCTGTAACAGAATGTTTTATAGTAACTTATAGATAACTTCAATACTATCTCAACCACTATATGTACTTATTAGCAAGGAGGTCTCTGTAACAGAATTCTTTACTTTAAATACTCTTTAAATTATGATAATTCCAATGCGACCAACTAAATCTTAGCTATATATTGTGATCACTGGATTAGCAAATAACTCTGAAGCAAAATTTTATATAGAAATTGTAATAATTCCAAGATTACTAACTTTAATTATTATATGTGCATTAACAAGTAAGTTCTATAACAGAATTCTTATAGTAACTTTTAGTATAATCCACGATAATTCCAAAGCAACCTTAATCATATACTGTAATCTCTATGAAAATGAAAAATGATAATAGAATTTACAGTAAACTATAGTAGAGATTACAAAAATTCAAATGCTAACAAATTTAACTTTAATCACTGCTATTGTAATGAAACGTTGAATAAGTTTTATAACAAAATTTTCAAATAGCATAATAGAAATCACAATAATTCTAATATTAACTCAACAACTATATAAGGGAGATGGGGGTATTGTGGACAGGGCGGGTATCTTATGATCTAGTGATCAGAGTTGGATGATTTTTATACCATTCGAATCGTCTCAAAGAGACGAATCGGATGGTATAAAAATCACCCAATTCCGATCACTATATCACAAGATATCATTATTTATACAAAATATAAGATTTTGTATATATTTAAAAATCTGCAAATTTTTACATAATATACCTTTAACGATCTTGGGATGGATTTTAACGATTTTGTGCTTGTTAGAATCGTCTCACTGAGACGGTCATTTTGGTGGTAAAATCATCCAAAACGGACCAGTAGATCAAATTTTATCACGGTGTCCACAATACACCCCTTTCTTCTAAAATTTAATTTTTATATTCTATTTTGTGTACCAATTATTTATATCTAAAACAATATATGATATAAAGATTTTTTTGCAGTAATTTATTTTTTATTAAGCATAGTTCAAATAATAAAAATTGTATAAAAATCTATTTGATTTTTAAAAAGTTTTATTAGTAGAAACTTTAACATGTCCATAATACCCCCGTCTCCCTTATATTGTATTACAATAAAAAATTTTAGACCCGAATTCGTAAAAATTATACCTTAACTGCATACCAGAATAGCAAGTAAGTTATGTAATAGAATTTTTATGTAGAAGTTATAACAATTCCAATACTAACTTAACAATAACTACTAAATACACTGCATTAGTAAGTTTTGTAAAAATTCTTTATAGTAATTATTAATAGAAACCATAATTTCATGCAACCAATTTAGCACTAACTATATTGTTTTCACTGGAACAATGAGTAAGTTCTGTAACAGAATGTTTTACAGTTACTCATAGTAGAAATTATGATAATTCTAATATTAACTCAACTACTATGTATTGCATTAGCCTCAATAGCAAAGTTCTTTATACTAACTCAGTAGAGATTACACTTTAATCACATACTGTAGTCACTAGAATAGCAAGCAAGTTCTGTAATAAAATTTTTTACAGAGAAAATACTAAAGTTTTAAAAAAGGATTTTTTATAGTAAATAGATTGTAATCAAGCAATTCAAATACAAAGCAACCCAACCTAACCACATACTGTAGTCGCCAGAATAGTGAGTAACTAAATTTTTTTACAGTAACTCATGGTAGTATTATGATAATTTTAATACTTACTTGACCTTAACTACTGTGTATTTCACAAAGAATAAGTGTAATAACAGAATTTTTATTATTGGATGACAATTGGGTAGCAACACAGACAATATCACTACCACCAAATCAAATACAGCCAATCACATAATATACCCAATAAATAGAGGCAGTACAATTGGCAAAGCTAAAGCGTAATGGATATATAGTGGGTACATGAACCACTCATGAACTAGTTTATTTATTAACAAAGAACAAAATCAAGATCGATCTTATTTTTAATTTTATTATAAATACAAATCAAAGATTAACAAATAGTTTCTTTGTGTTAAAATTATATGTCCCTATAATGTGAATTTCAAGGCAAAGACTCAGATAACTGATTAATAGAAAATTACAATTTTCCTGATTTTATACTGTCATGTCTTAATGCTTTACTTATGAGTTTCATTTATTTGCTTATCTAGCAACTTTAATTATCTAATTATCAAAATCTTGCCATCTTGAAACTTCATTATCATGCATTTGATCTCCTTCATGATTAGTCAAATTTATTAGACTGGAGCTGTGTGTTAGAACAAGTTTTGAAGTACAATCTTGGCACTATTCATTGTGATTACATGTTTGCAGACAAATCACTTTTCTTACTAACAACAGTAACTTATAGTAGAAATCACATATTAAATAGCAAGTAAATTTAGTAACAGAACTTTTTACAGTAATTTTGGTAAAAACCATAATAACATCAATACTGCTTATATAAATAAGTTCTGTAACAAAATTTTTTACAGTATATCATAATAGAAATCATAATAATCCTAACACAAGAACTCAATCTACATATTATGGTTACCGAATAGTAATTAAGTTCTGCAACAGAATTTTTTATAGTAACTTATAGTATAAGTTATGATAATTTCAATCTTGCACACTTTTAATCACTGTATAATACATTAGAAAATAAGCTATATACCAATTTTTTACAGTAACTCATTGTAAAATCACAACAGTTTAACTACTTACTTTGATAACTAGAATAGTAAGTTTTATAACATTATTTTTTATAATAATCTATCATGGATTTTGTAACAAAATTCATTATAGTACACTATAATAGAAATTACAATAAATTCCAATCAGCCTAATGTGATTATCGTAATAAAATTTTTTAGTCACATATGATAGAAATCACGATATATTCAATATTACTCAACCTTAACTACTTATCTGTTATGTACTGCATTAGTAAATAAGTTTGTGACATAATTATTTAAAGTAAATCTAATAGAAATCATGATAACTCTAATACAACTAACTTAATCCTAACTGCATACTATAGTCACTGAATGGCAAGTAAGTTCTATAACAGAACTTTTACAATAACACATAGTAAAATTAAAATAAATGCTGGCACAATCTTAACTACCATATACATCACAACAGAATTTGACAATAAGTTACTAAAGACAAAAAAATACTAAATAAGATAGGTAGTGTGAAGCACCACCTATTGAACTAGTTATAAAATAAAATTGCATATAAATCGATAATTTGTAAAATAGGCTCATTTGTAAAGTAAAATGTAATGTTTTTAAAGTACTCAAAAAAAACTAACAGCAAAATATCACTATAGTAATAGTTACAAACAATGTTGGAAATCTTATATTCTCATGTTCTTATGAGAACATCACTTTCAATCTGAGAACATTTACAAAATTTAAGATGTTCTCTATTAAATTTTTTTGAAAACATTAAGTTTGAAAAATATGTTCTCTATGTAAATATATAAAATAATAAAAATCAATTTATTAATATAGTAGTTTAAATAATTAAGCTCATAAATATATAATTGTTAGTTAGTTGAAGTAGAAAACAATTTAGTTGTTCTTGAATCATAAAAAATTTTAGATAATATAGTTTATTGGTTTATCTATTTCTAGAATAGTGCAATATTAGAGGTCGTACCCTAGGGTATAATAACTGGTTAACCACTAGGTTACCCGGATGACCGGATTATAAAATTAATAAATGGGTTACACAAATAAGTTATCCGGTTAACTTATAAGATAATATAGGATAATATAGGGTAAAATCAAATAAGGTAGCTACGCGATGCTGTCATACAAAACCAGGAATATAAATTTATAAATTTACATAATTCTGTAGACTGGCAAAAGAAGTCCTTAACGAGTTCAATAGAATGGGCCATTGTATTCAGTAAGATCTTCTCTTTTACTCTTTCTCTCTCTTTCTCTCTTTCTCTCTCATTTTTTCACTCTTTCTTTCACTCTTTCTCACTCTTCTCACTCTTATTCTCTTTTTTACACTTATACTTTTATTTATTTTTTAATTTTTATTTTTTGATTAATATATTTAAAAATTATTAATAAAAAATATAATTTATTTAACAAATTATATAAACAGAGCTAAATTATTTATAATAATAAGATTATAACTTTATATGTATATTTTTTTTAAAAATTATTAATAAAAAATATAATTTATTTAACAAATTATATAAACAGAGCTAAAATTATTCATAATAATAAGATTATAACTTCATATGTATATTTTTTTAAAAATTAATATTTGAGGTTTTTTATATATGTTTTTGGCTTAGCTTAGCTTATATATTTAGTTTTTAAATAAGCTATTAATATTTCTCAAATGCTTAAATAAATAAGTAAATATAATATACTATTATTTTTTACTATCCCTTAATCCGTATGCAAAATAGGGGCAAATTTGCCCCAAATTTTTTAATATCATTTTTACATCATTTAAGTATAATTAATATATTATAAATCGATTCCAAAATCAGTAAAAAACATTAAAAAATATATATTTAATAAATTTATTCATTGTTTACTATGAAAATCTTTAAAACAATTAGGTCTTACTATAGAGCAACAAAGAGGTACGTTACATTTAATGCACCAAAATTGAGTTTGGGAAATTGCACAATTTTTTTTTTTTTTT